>PVKB01001168.1:0-201714 GCA_004027205.1 Ctenodactylus gundi
CTAGAAATGGACTTCACTGATACTAGACGCAGAGAAGTTAAGGACTCTCCAGCCTCCAGGACAGTTCGAGTTCCATCCATGATCTGGAGTCACCAAGTGGATGCACCTACTCGTGATTTGGGAGGAAGATAGCAACTGGAGTGGAGGCTTGTGCTGCTTACTTATGCTGACAAGTTTGATCACAGAAGATTTTCATTTTTTGCTGCAGTAGAAATAAAATACCTCATGTCTGGTCCTTAGCATTCTCAAGAAGCAAGGCTGAAACAAGCATGCACTTGTAGCACGGATCACACCAGAGGTGGTGTTTCCTGCAACAACATCTGTATACCACTTTCCCTGTAGCGGTAGAGATGCCAGCGATCTGGATGGAATACCCAGTGTTGTCCTGATTTTTTCCCCAGAGAGTCAACCTTGAGATTTTCCCTGACCGCTGACTATAGCACCTAAGTACTTCCTGTTTAAACTAGCTTCCAAAATGTTTCCTATCTTCGCATCTTTTCCCTTTTCCTTCTCGTGTTTCTTTGATTTGTAAATCTTGATTTGTAAGTCATGCAAGCTAAGAGGAAAATTTTTCTGAAAAAATGCTTTATACAGCCAAGATAAGCATGCGTAACTTACATAGTCTTAAAATTTTTGTGATGAACCATAGAATAAGTATGATGTGAAAAATTTCCTGCTATGTAGAACACAGTAAGCCTTTCCTTGGGTCAAGGGAAAAAAGTTCTCCAACTCAAGGTTCCTGACTCACAGCTCAGAAGGAAAAAATAAAATAAAACCTACAGAGAAAGGGAGAAACACTCAGATAAGTCAAGCTTGAACTGGAAAGTAGAAGGGCTGGCGCTCTCCTCTCCTAACTCCGGGCGACAGCAAGCCTCCTAGGAGAGTCTCACAATCAGCATGATGCCACCTTCAGTACAAAAGAGAAAAGCAATAGCTGAGGACAGATGGGTATCGTGAAGCTAGAGTGATCTCGAAAGAACAATCAAGAGTTCTCACTACCAGCTCCTACCTGAGGTGGAGGGGGCAGGTATTAGAAAGAAAGACATCTGTCAAGAGGAAGTAGCTGCAAAGTTCAGAGCCTTTGCAATTGGAGGCAAAGACCTGTGGGCCAGCACACCTCAGTAGACGATAGCTCAGGATATTCAAGGAACATCACTGCAGATATCAAGTGACAGAGACTAATGCCTCAAGTCCACGCGGGGAAAGAAACCTCAACAAAAGCCAAGAAGACCACTTACCTTTCTGATTCCAGAATAATATACAAGCTCTCTCCAAAAAAATTAAGTCATCCCATACTGGTAATAGGAACAAAAAGGAAGAATTGAAAATTAAAAAAAAACAACAACAACAACAGAAAGACTGAGTCTGAGAATGTACAAAAAGTAGCTAAGATAAAACGTGGACAGTAACTATAATAATATTTGAGTTTACTTGAGAAGTTGCCAGTGGACTAAAAACACTGGAATAAAAAATAAGGAATAAGTTGTCCAGTCAAGGCATGCTGGGAAATTCAAGGACAACGTGGGCTTAGTTGCAGAAAATAGGATTAGGATTTTTTTTAAGAAAAATATGTCAATTATTACTTGTAAATCTTGACCTTACTATAACAGCTAAAATTTATTAAGTGTTTATCATGTACCAATCAATTCCCTATTTAAATGTAAAAGCCATTACTTCATTTAATTCTATGTAATCTAATTATCTTATATTTACAGGCAAGAAAAATAAATCACAAATACTATATAACCTGCCAGAGGATGAATATAATTATATATAGGATAAAGTTATAATAAAGCCATATTTATAGCCAAACAATATATCACAAATTCTCCCTAGTGAATACCCAATCACTATGTTTTCTGTCTTCCTCATCCATTTGGAAGTCAGATACTATAGAGAGAGATACTAACGATTGTTGCCCGCACTATGGGGATAAAGGCAAAAAGAAAACTCGGTTCCCAAAGCTGAGATTTCATTCCTGCATCTAGAGCATGCTTTTCCTCACCTCATTCCTAACAGCATCTTCCAACCCTCCTACGTGGGCAAATAGTAGTAGTTGTTACTCTAAAAGAGACATTTCCCTTGTCCTTCTCCTGCATGCAAGTCACTTTTCTTGCTAATTCACAAACATCTTTTAACTCTAAATCTTGAAACAAAACCTATAAAACCAAGTTACCTTTTTTTGAAGATTTCTAATGTAACATGGTTTCTGTGTCCATACAATAACGCGAAAGAACATGCTTGTGACATTTCTTTCTTTCCCTTTCCTTTTGTTCCATTCTCCCAGTACTAGGGATTTAACAGGGTCTTCCCTGTGAGCTGCATCTGCAGGTGCTTTTTATTATTTATTTGATACATGGTCTTGTTAAATTGCTAAGTTGCCCAGGCTGGGCTCGAACTTCTGATTCCCCTCCCTAATGCTCCCAGAATGCTATGATTACCAGCCTGCCCCACAGGCCCTGCTGGCATTTCTTTTTCTGCCATCCCTTCAGACTAGGCCTGGATACAGTGTTTTTCAATATGAACAATTAGAATCCACTCAGTCGTTTCTATTTCTATGATGCCTTGAGAAACCTTTGCTCACCACACTTAATCAGAGCGTGTGGGTTCATCGCAGAGCAGGCTTCCTGCGGTGGCCATGCCTTGGCCAGCCCCATTGTGAGATTCTGCCCTCTTTGCCTGCCTATCAGGCTGTCCAGGAAGTTGAGGAGGCAGGCCCTGGTGGCAGCTCTGAGCTCTGGGTGGGATAGTTGGAATTAGCACAGGCCTAACTGGAGGCCAGAAGCCAACCTCCTCTTCACCAAGCACTGCCTAATTTTGTTTTGCTGAGGACTTGGGGGCTGCAGTCACTGAGTGGCTCTGGATGACTGTCTCCGTTACTTGTTATATGGTTGAGCTGGGAAAATTTCCCAGAGGGCTAGAAGCATATTTGACTTCAATTTCTAGGCTTCTTTATGTGTCTATTTTTTTTCACTCAAAAATCAACAGTTTTTTAATCTGTCCTGTTTGCTTTTGTGTACATATCCAGTACAATAAGCATTCACAAATGCTTAGTGAATGAATGAAGAAATGAATGTATGATAAGCATAATAAATCAAGGATAACCCTGTAAAAACAAATATGACTTTAAAACAGCTTGGCCAGATGCCAGGGAATGGTTCCCAATACTTTCTCAAACTTTGTCATGCATAAGGATCCCCAGGCAAATCTTGTTTGATGAAAGTTTTATTCAGTAGGCCTATGACTGGGCCTCAGCGTCTGTGTATTTTTAAAGCACAGTCATGTAGTCATTGTAGTTCTTTACAGAAAGAACTTTTTAAAGTTATTTACATCCAAATGAAATTGTGACAGCATGTTTCTAAGGTTAACATCTTTTGAAAAATGAATTAATTAATTACTTAATTGGATAAAAATTAATGTAACTCACTATATAAAAAGATTAAATTAGAAAAAATTTATAATAATCTTAGTAGGAATGGGAAAAGATTTTATTAAATTAAATATTTATTCATGATAAAAAATGAAATACTGAAAATAAATGGGGACTGTCTCTTGTGTAAGAAGATATCTGTGACTTCAACTGCAAACAACATGATAATGGTAAAACACTTAAAGTTTAGCTCTGAAAAGGTTGAGGTATGGACGTCTGCTGTTACTACTTATAGCTACCACAGTCCTGACTAGAGCGATAAGGCAAAGCAAGACAAAATGGAAGAAGAAACCAAAAGCTGTATTTTCCCTAGATGATGTGAGAGGTATTTACAAAACAAAACAAAAATAATTGACATATAAACTATTAGAATTAATACATGAATTCAGAAAAAATCACAATATCCAAAATATAACAGCAAAAAATGAGATTTAAATTTTAAAAGTGTAAAGAACAATTATAACATTTTAAAAATACCTAGCAGCTTGGAAGAAAACTCAATGAAAACAAAAATCTACAAAATATGAGAGAAATAAAGGAGCTGTAAGTATTCTAAATATTGAGTGGTCATATGTTTATGTATTGTGAATTACCATTGTGAAGCTGGGAATTTCCTTGACTGATCTACAGAGTGAAAAAGATTCCAAAAATTCCATCCGGTATGTGTGTGGGAACTAATTTAAATGATATACAGAAATGCAAAGATCTTCTGAGCTAAGGTCTCTTGAAGAAAAAAAATGGAAACTTTGCACTACATTTCATAAAGTCACATTAATTAAAACATGAATATTCTAGCAGAAAAATAGATAAGCCAATGTAATCGAATAAAAGTCCAGCAGAAGGTGGCAATTTAGGAACCCCCAGACCCTCTTTCCCTTCCATGGAGACACAGAGCAGCTCCCTTTGTGAGAAACCCACACACCAGTGATGAACATTCTGATGTGGAACCAATCACATCAAAGCCAGTACGATTCACAGTCTGACCCCCACTCTTTTTCAGAAAGACATAAAAAAAACCTTCAGAATTTCAAAAGGGTGGAAAGCTTATTTAAAGCAGTAGCGACAGAAGACTTCTCAAACATAGAAAGGGAAAGATATAAAATAGCAAAACAAACAAGTAACGCCTAGGGCCTTCCAAATTTCCTGCCACGGAGCTTTTCTGTGGAAGCTTTTTCAGACCATGACCGCATAGGCTGAGATAGTCACAGAGCTGAACGAGCAACAACAAACCTGCCAGTCAAGAATACTGTACTCAGCAAATTATCCTTTATAAATAATAAAGGACAAACAGTGCTCATGATGTAGCTCCAATGGCATACCACCTGCTTACTATACATGGGGGCTTCTGGTTTTATCCTTAGCATTCCACAAAAAGGAAAGGAAATAAAGATATGCCCAGACAAACAAAAGATGAAAGACTGTATCAGCACCAATCTTCTACTACAATAAATGCTACAGGGAGTTCTCCACACTGAAAGAAACAGATGCTAATGAGTAAAATATAGACATGTGAATTATAACATATGCAGTAAAAGTAACTATACAGACATATTAGAAACTCTTTAATATTAAAAACATGATGTGTTGACATTTATACTCTGGTATGAAGACTAAAAAAAGCAGAACAATTAAAAATGATAAGTTCTTTCATATACTAAGAGATAGTCAAGGTAAAAAGATGTACATGAGACATCAAACATGGAAAATGTAGAGAGGAATAAAGTATTAAGTGTTGTCTTTTTATTAGTATTCTTACCCATTTTTTGTTTCTTTTCCCATCTTTATGATCCACCTACTTCAAAACAGCTTGCTACATGTAAAAAGATGCGTAATAAATTTATGGTAACCATAAATCCAAAACCATAAGGAAGAATCAAAACACACTACAGAACACTTAACTACAAAGGAAGGCTATAGAGAAGGAAAAAATACAAAAAAAAAAAAACCTCTAGAAAATAAATAGCAAAACGGTAGTGCTAAGACTTTACTGACGTGGAATTATAATAAACACAAATGGCTTAAATTTTGCAATGAAAAGACAAAGAGAAACCGAATAGATAAAAATACAGGACTTAAGTATATGCTGCTTACAAAATCTAACTTCACTTCTACAGACCCACACAGACTGAAATTGAAGGGAAGGAAAAAGATAATCCACATAAATAGAATCAAAAAGAAAGCAGAAGTAGACATAGTTGCATCAGATAAAATAAACTTGAAATGAAAAGCAACAAGACAAGAAAATCATTATGTAATCATAAAGGGGTTAATTTAGCAAGAAGAAACAAAAACTATACATATGTGTATGTATTACACCATTTAAATATATTAATAACAGAGCACCTAAATAACAGAGCATTTAATTATAGAAATTAAATATTAACAAAACTAAAAAGAAATTAAGCTATAATACAATAATAATAGGAAAGAGTAACACCCCATTTTAGACCCCCCATCATATCATGCAGAGAAGAAGTAAATAAGTAAATAATAAAAATTAAAAAATCTGTCTCTAAGCCTAAGAAGTTCCAATAGGCATCTACATAATATCCAGTAAACAACTGCAGAATGTTCATTCTTCTCAACATTATGTAGAACATTCTCCAGGATAAATCATGTGATGACCTGATGGGTGGACATTATATTACCTATCAATATATTTTTAAAAATTGAAATCGATTTGGTACTTTTTTGACACAATAAAACTATAATATTATTAAGAAGAAAAAACTTTGAAGCCATGAAAATTAAACAGCCTAATTCTGACAAAACAAATGGATCAAGAAATAAATTTAGAAAAAAATGTTAATTTCTCTAAGCAAATGAAAATGGAAACATCATTGCCTATGGCAACCAATGCCTATGCTTATGTGCCTTTAGCAACAAAGGCAGGACTAAAAGGCGTGTTTGTAGCAATCAACCTCTACATCAAAAAAGTAAAAAGATCTCAGATAATTTATTGCACCTCAAGGAAATACACGAAGAATAACAAATTAATCTCCGTTAGTATAAGCAAAAGGTAGTAAAGAGCAGAGAAAAAGAGATGAGATGGAGATTTGATAAACAATACAAATAATCAACAAAACAAAGAATTACCTTCACAAAAATATAAATAAAATTAACAAAATCTTATCTAATTTAAGAAAAAGGAGGGAAAAGACAAAATTAGAGATGAAAACATAGACACTAAAGTTGCCACTACTGAAATGCAAAGATAATTAGAGAATATTACAAGCAGCTACTTACTAACAAATTAAAAAAAAAAAGATTTCTGAAGGCATTACACTGCCAGACTTCTTACATCTACTCCTCAACAAGAGTGAATTACTTTGAGAAAATAGAAAACTTGAACAGAACAATCATGACTGAATCAATAAAAAATCTCCCACTGAAGATCAGCCTAGAACCATATGCCTTCGCTGTTGAACTGTATCAAACATTTAAGTACTAATACCAATTCTTAGTTAGCTCTAAACCATGAGTAGAAGGGAATTTTTAAAAAACACATTCTACACAGATGCATTATCATGAGAGCGAAACCAGACACAGATGCAACAAAAAGGAAAGCTATAAGCTATTATCCTTGATGAGTATAGATGCAAAAATATTCAACAAAATGCTAGTAAACTGAATCTAACAATACATTAAAAAGACTAATCACTATGTTCAAGCAGGATTTAACCCTGGGATACAAGGTTCATTCAACCCAATCAACAAAAATGATACATCACTTTAACAGAATGAAGGACAGAGGCCATCTAATCATGCTAATAGACACAGATAAATGCCAACATCGCTTCAGAGTAAAACCTCTGAACAAACTAGATACAGAAAACCCATATATAGAAAACACCAAAGACTATCAAAAAAATCACAACAAATAGCTACATTAGCAAGGCTACAGGGTACAAGATCAACAGATAAAAATTTTAGTGACATTTCTGTAAGCAGAGTGAATTAGCTGAAGTGAAATTTTAAAAACAATCCTTAGAAAATTTATAGAAATAAAATACCTAGGAATAAATTTAATTCAAGGAGTGAAAGTTTCCTAGAGAACAAAAGAAGATCATGATGACAGAAATTGAAGAAGACACAAAAATGGAAAGTCACCATACATAAGTCACAAAAATCAACATTCCTAAAATGTCTATGCTAATGAGTAAAAAGAATACTGGAAGGTCGAGCATGAGCAGGACCCTAGGTTCAAATCCCCAGTCCCCATAAAGATTATCTGAGTATTGTGGTAAGTACCTGTAATCCCAGCACTCAGGAAGCTGCAGTAGGAAGAGTGCTGTCTGGAATACACAGTGAGTCTAAGACCAGTCAGGACTACAAAGCAACACTCTGTCATACACAAAAAAGTAAAATAAAATTGATTATAGATTCAATATACTTCCTATCAAAGTACCGACATTATTCATAAAACTAGAAAGAAAACAAATCTACCTTTTATATGGAGCAACAACAACAACAAATCCCAAACAGCAAAACAAACCTGAGAAAAAAAGAACAAAGCTGAAGGCATTACATCACCTGACTTTAAGACACATTAGAAAGCTATAAATACAAAACAACACGATATTGTCATAGCAAGAGCAGAGACCCTGGAAGTAAACTCATCCACACACAGCCAGCTAATGCTCAACAAAGGTAGCAGGAACATTCATTTCAAAGAGCAGTCTCTTCAATAACTGGTTCCGGAAAAATTGGGTAATCATATGTAGAAAAATAAAAATAAGACCCCTATCATTTACCACATATAAAAATTAACTCAAAATGAATCAAATATAAGACTAGAAACAAACCACCGTAAGAGGACAGAGAGGAAATATTTTGGAATGTTAGAATCAGCAAGGATTTTTCAGATAAGGCCCAAAGTACAAGCAAAAGTCAAAACAGGCAAATGGGATTACATCAAACTTGAAAACGCCTTTGTATAGCAAAAGAAAAAATCATCAAAAAGTGAAGAAGCAATTTACAGAATGGAATAAAATATTTGCAAACTAAAGCTGAGTAGGGATTAACATATAAGCAACTAAGAACTTAATTTTAAAATAATAATAATCTGATTAAAGTGGAAAAGATATCTCAAAAGAAGATACGTCAATGGCAAACAAAAACAAATTCAACATCAGTAATGACCCAGGCAGGAAATGCCACAAAATTGAGATACTTTTAATACCAATAAAGCTGGGAGACCTTCAGCTAGACTAAGAAAAAAATGAAAAGGCTGAAATGAATAAAATCCTAAATGAAACAAGATTTTAAAACTGATACAAACAGAAATTTAAAAGACCATAACTGAGTACTGACTGGTAGCATCTACCAAGACTAAATTATAAATAGAATGTACACTATGGACCAACATAGAAATAGTAAGGAAATTTAGTCAGTGATCAAAAGTTTCCCAGCCAAACAGAAAACTAAAGCAAGCAAGCGGAACAGCCAATGCCAGACAGCTTCACGCATGAACGCTACCAAATATTTAAAGAAGAATCAATGTTAATAATCATCAGATTCTTCTTTTTAAAAAAGTGAAAGGAAGGAAAACCTTCCAAACTCATTTATTAACTTACTTTCAAAACCCGGCAAAGATACTACTTTAATGGTAAGGGGCTTGATTTTGAGATTCAAAAAGAAATTAAAAAGAAAAGAAAATTTAAATGACCAAAAGATTAAGATATTTCAGAAAAGAAGAGGAAAAGTGCCCTACACAGGTAAAAATTTAGTCCTCACTAATAGCAAGTAGAGACACAAAAAATGGAAACCATAATATTATAACATCACATACTGTGATTGTTGAAGGGATTACGTCAACTTGAGAGAAATACGGACCACACCTTGATTAAGGTTTGTGAACCATGCCTAGACTGGGAATCAAGAACCTGCCTGAACTAGAGTGTGAGTGATTTGTGGGCTGGCCAATGAGAGAAGAGTACCCACCCAGATGTGGGAGGACCAACTGGAACTCCAAGGGTATAAAAGGAAGGAAGAGGGCCGCTTGTTACAACTTCTTCCTCTGGGAAAGCTCTCACCTTCCTAATTGTCTAAAGACACCGGCTTGCTACACATCGCAGATCGTCAGCAGAGATTAACTGCAGTCTCGACTTGTGCCTGTCTGTCTACCACTGCTCTTCAGTTGCCGATCTTCAGGCTTCGGTATTTGCCCAAGATCTGTAGTCATGGACGGGCAATCTACTTCACAGCTGAGCAGCCATCTTGGACTATCTTTATCCTTGGATTTCTAAGCCTTTCTAATAGATCCTATTATCCTAAAATCTGTAAATTCTGTCTTTGAAAGAACCCAAACTAGTAGACATACTATGAAATTGTTAAGATTTATATCAACATCAGGTCTTATCAATCAAATTGAGCTCTCATGTATTGCTGGTGGAAGAATACTTAGCACAAACATTTGGAAAACTCGATCATATCTACTAGAGTTGACCCCTCATATACCCGACAGCTCAGCAATTTCATTGTCTGTTATTGATGTGAAAAATGTTTGTACCCAAATGCATCAAAGGTCATGGATAAAAAAATTCTGGTAACATTCATAAAAATTAAAATTTGTAAGCAAATCAAATGTTCACAAAGAGTAGAAAGATGTATCAGTGTTCTTAGAAAAAAGCAGAATTTGTAGACAAGATAGATGACAGGCAGCTAGACTGACAGATAGATAGACAGATAGATAGATAGATCGATAGATAGATAGATAGATAGAGATTAAATCAGTTTACAGAGTCGGAAGAGAGTCCAAAATGGCCACCTGCACTGAAAAAGCTGGAGGAGCCAGCAGCTGCTCAGACACAAAGAAGGAAGGAAAGCATCAGCCCATGGTCAAAGGTCTGGACGCTCACTCCAGAACAGCCTGAATGAGTCCAGAAGTAACAGTGAAGATTGCAAAACCTGAGCACGTCCGCACAGTGGAGACCAACGTCTAGAGAGGAGGGCAAAGTCCTGAGCTCTCCAAAAGAATCCTTTCTCCTTCCCTCCCTTTTTATTCAGTTCAAACTACCAGTCTATTGGTGTAAGCCATCTGTATTCAGGATAGGCCTTTTTTTCTCCTCAATCTGCCGGCCCATTCCAGTCATCCACAGATGACCAAAACGCTGCCCTATCAGTCAGCTGGGAATTTCCTAATTCATTCTCAAAGCGACATAGGATTATATGTAAATGCTCGTATATGGATGAATTGTAAATTATACCAGAGGATACTACATAGCTATTAAAATGAAATAATTATTGCTACATTCACCATCACAGATAAATTTGACACTTACAATGTTTGGTTATAATAGCCATTCATAAAAGATTGATTTCTATATAGGTTGCATCTTTACAAAATTTGAAAAAGAAAAAATTATAGAGTTTAAACTCAAAGTAGTGGTTACCTTTCAGGGACAAGAGGGACTAATGAAAGCACAGGCTGTCTTAGTCACTGTCTTATTCCTAGGGAATGATACTGGATCCTCAAAACCTAAGGGAGGAAAGGTTTCCATTACTTTACAGTCCAGAGGTCTCAGTCCGTCCGTGCCTGGTAGAGGGGCACAGCAGAGGCACCTGGAGAACATCCGTTCTTTCCATCTCAGCCAGGAAAAAGAGGGGAGAAGGGCAAAGCCAGCGAGGAAGATGGTCCTTCCTGGTCAAGGCCCCAGCACCCTTCCCTCCAAGCAGGCCTCTCATGGCACCTGAAATCAGCTATGGATTAATCGACTTGATCCAACGAAGCTCCCACAATTCAACCGACTTCCAAGTACATGAGGATTTGGGAAGATATTTCAGATTCAAACCATAACAGGTATGAGAAAAATTTCTGTGATCTGTTCACAGCCCAAGCTCTTGATCTGAGTGATACACAGATGGATCCATTTCATGATAATTTATCAAGATATAAACTTGTTATTTATATATTTTCATACAAGTCTATTGAAAAAAAGGCAGATAGTAAAAAGCATTCCTGTGATTACCAACTGTTATTCTCTCCACTCCCATATCTACTTTCCAACCCAGGGTCAAACATTTTCTTTAGTTGACACACTGTTTTCTTGTTTTGCATTTTTCAGTTAACTTTTTCTTTTTTATTATGGGACAATTGTAGGTTGACAATGAGCTTGTAAAAAAACAATGCTGAGAATCCTCTTGGATCCTGTGCCTAGCACCTGCACTCTCATGGTAATAGATTAGAAAATTACATTATCAATAGCACACCCAAAATATTGATTCAGATATAGCGAAGATTTTGATTACCAAAGGATCTCCCTACTGCCTTTGACACATACAACTACTTCCCTCCTGTCCCCATTCTTGTGGCGAACCTTGGGTAAGCCCTGAATGTTCTCCATATCTGTAACTCTGCATTTCAAGAGTGTCATACGAATGGAATCCTAAAGTATACAACCTATCAATACCTTTTCACTCAGAATCAATACTCTGGAGATCATTTTGAGTTATTCGGTGTATGAACGGTGGAGGCGTACTGAAGCTTATTTATCCATTCACAAAGCTGTTTCCAGGCTGGGGCTACCATAAACTACTCCTATAGATATTCACATAAAGGTTTGTGAGTGAACAAAAATCTTACGATCATAAATCTAGGTTTTTCTTAAGTATAATTGTTGTGCCAATATGGCAGTTGCATCTTTAGTTTTTAAAGAAACTGCCAAACTATGCTCCAGAGAGGAGGAATTATTTTACATTCTTACTGGCAATGTATGAGTGACCCAGTTTCTCTGCACACTCCGTTGTTACTTTTGTCCCATTCTGGTTGAAGAGTGGGGTGCTACCATTGTCTAAAAATGCTCCTGTCCTTTTGCATTTCTTCGTGAGTGAACTGCCTCTTCATTTCATTTGCCCACTTTTCAATAGGATCCTATTTTGGAAGGCTTACTTTTTTTCAGCTCCTTGTATATTCTAGTTATAAACTTCTTATTTCAGATGTTGGTGGTTAATTTTTTCCCAGTCTATTGGATCTCTTTTTACAATGTTGATAGCTTCCTTTGCTGTGCAGAAACTTTTTAGTTTGACAAGATCCCATTTGTTAATAATGTGGATAATTTCTTTTGCTCTTGGTGACTTGTCAAGAAAGTCTTTGCTTACCCCTATGTCTTTTAGAAATTTGCCTACTTTGTCTTCTAGAAGGTTTAGTGTTTCATTTTTAATTTTTAGGTCTTTGATCTACTTTGATTTGATTTTGGTGCATGGTGACAGGTGTGTGGCTAGATTCATTCTTCTGCATGTGGATGCCCAGTTTTCCCAGCACCAGTTGTTGAACAGGCTGTCCTTTTTCCATTCAACATCTCTAGCTATAAGAGAAATGCAAATCAAAACAATGATAAGATACCATCTCGCCCCAGAGAGAATGGCCTACATCAACAAGTCAAATAGTAATCATTGCTGGCGTGGCTGAGGGGAGAAAAGAACCCTCTTGCACTGCTGGTGGGAATGTAGATTCATACAACCACTTTGTAAAGCAGTATGGAGATCTCTCAAAAGACTGGAAATAAACATCCCCTTTGATCCAGCAACACTCTTCCTGGGAATATATCCAAAAGAGGCCAAAACAACACATAAAACAGAGATATATGTATACCCATGTTCATAGCAGCACAACTAACTATAGCAAAAATATGGAAGGTACCAAAATACCCATCAACAGACCAGTGGATACACAAATTGTGGCATTTATACACAATGGAATACTATGCATCTATAAAGTCCAACAGTGTGGAGGCTTTTGCAGACAAATGGAGGAAACTCGAGAACATCATGCTTAGCGAAGTGAGTCAGAAGCAGAAGGTGAAACATCGAATGGTCTCTCTGATATGAGAGAGCCAGATCACAACTCCTATGGAACTTAAGATGAAAGACAAAGTGAAAGAGGGGGGTAGGGTGGGGGAGGCGGGAGGGGTGGGTAGAGGGAGGGACAAAAGGAGAGTGGGAAAGTCCTTGTCACCTTGACAAGATAGGTATGTGCACAGAATGCTCAACTTCATTGTAAACCTTGAATTTTGCACGTATACATATCAATAAAATGTGGGGGGAAAGTGCCCCTGTCACCTACTGATGAGGGCAGCCTTATCAATTGCTATGTCTCCTTCTGCATATATGTGTTAATGTGCCTACTTTTTTTTATTGCTCTTGGTACTAGATTGTTTGCTGTCTTGATGTTAAGTTTTGAGAATTCTTTGCATATCCTAGATACTAGTCCTTTGTCAAATGTATAAGGGTTTTCTAAACCACTCAGTAACTTGTCTTTTTATCCTGTTAGGAATAGCTTTCACAGAAAAAAAAAATTATTTTTCATAAAGCCTAATTTATCAATTTTTATTTGTATGAATTTTTATGTCAATTATGAAAGTACTTGCCTAGTCTAGATCCTGAAGTTTTTCTTATAATTTCCTATGAAAAGTTCTGTAGTTTTATGTCTTACATTTAAGTCAGTGGTTTGTTATATAGTTTTTCTAAGGTATGAGTTTTGGATTGAAGGGTTGCTTTCTTGCCCACGGATATTCAATTGTTCCAGTACAATTTGTAGAAAAAATTACATTAAATCTATTAAATTAATTTCATAGTTTTGTTAAAAACCAAGTATGTATGTTTGGGAGGATATAATCCTGGGCTTTCTACTCTGTTCCACCAATCTGTTTGTCATTTCTTCTGCCAATACCACAGAGTATGAGTTCTCAGAATTATGTAACTCTTGAAATTGGAAACATGAATTCTTCCCAAAATATAGCTCCTAGCTATAAATGTCCCTCTTCATACTGCTCTCATTGTGTCCCATAGATTCTGGTGTGATGTGTTTCCATTGTTGTTGGACTTTAGAGAGTTTTCTACTTTTTTCCCCTGGTTTCTTCTATGATCCTATGCTTGTTCAATAAAATATTATTTAATCTTCACGTATAGTTTCTGTAGTTTCTTTTGATGTTGATTTATAGTTTTGTTCTATTATGATCTGAAAGAATTCAGGAAATTATATCAATTCTTTTGTATGTATTTAACCATGTCTTTTGGCCACAAATATGATTTATTTTGGAAAAGTCCCATGTGCTGCTAAGGAAAAACTGTATCCTGTTGGACAATTGATATCTTTGTTATGTTGGTGAATCTTCTAATCTATGAACACATTTCCATTTATGTAAATTTCCATTTATGTCTTTCATTTCTTTCATCAGCACTGTGTACTTTTCAACATACAAGTCTTGTACAAGTTTTGTTAAATCTACACTGAAAGTGTTTCATTTTTTGAGCAATTATACTTATGTATTGATTGATAGCATGTAAAAAATAGTTGATTTTTGTATATTTATATTGTATCCAATGGCTGTGTTGAACACAATTACTATAGAAAGATAGTTTTGTGATTGTTGTTTTGTTCTGGTTTTGGTAGTTTCCTCACATTGTTTTCTCTGAAGATCATTATGTCCACTGCAAATTGGACAATTTTATTTCTTCCATTCTGACCTGTGTGCCTTTTATTTCATATTAGTTTCTTAAGGTACTAGCTAACACATCTAGGATTGTATCAAATAATAGTAAAACATCCATTCGTTCCTTATTTAGGATTCTGAGGAAGAAGATTTAGTGTTTTATCCAAGTTTAATGTCAGCTGTGGGGTTTTTACAGATGCTCTTCAAGTACACTGAAGTTCTCCTTGATTTATATTTTCTGAATCTTAATCTTGAATAAGTTTGTAAATGTTATAAAATGCTTTCCTGCATTTACTGATATAATCATGGGATCTCTCTTGTTACTATGCTGCATTACACAGATTGATTTACAAATATTAATGTTGTTCTGTAGCTCAAAAATACTACAATATTGTCTAAATAACTATGTGACTATTTTTATATACTCTGTATTGTACTTACTAATATCTTGTTGAAGACTTTCGTAACTAGATTCATATGAGTGATATTGTTCTGAAAGTTTTTTGTGGTCACTGGGGTAACCTGAGCTTCATTAAATAAATTGGGAACTGTTTCCACTTCTGTTGTTTTCTGGAGCAGAATATGCAAAATTGATTTTATTTATTCTTTCCATATTTGGCAAATTTGGTCCAGTGAAACCATCTGGACCACGAGACTGATTTTGAGGGAGTTTGTGCTTATCAAGGAAGTGGTTGAGCTCATCAAAGTTTTCATACCTATGTCTGTAGGGTTGTTCATAATAACTCATCTTTTTTAATATAAGGTCTATAGAGACATTCTTTGTTTATTCTTAATTATTATAACTTGTGTTTACTATTTTTTCTTTGTCAGCAGCATGGTTAATTTTGCATCAGCTTGGTTGGGCTCTGTATTTGATCAAACATTATGCTATATGTTTCTATGATAGTGTTTGGAATGCAATTTAACGTATAAATGGGTGAGCATCCTAGACTAGTTTGCTCTCCATAATATGCGTAGGCTGTAGCTAGGCAACCAAAGGCCTGGGATGGTAAATGAAGGAAGGATGACCAGGCTTCCCAGTAGGAAATTCTGCCTGAGGCAATCTCCAGACTGGAGCTGCAACATTAGCTCTTCTGGGGAGCTCCAGCCTGCTCTGAAGGAGCTGCCAACCTCCATAAAGTATTTATATCTGAGCCAAGTCCTTTAATTAATAAATTAATTTTCCATTATCAATATACATTGCATTGGTTCCATTTCTCTGGAGTCCCTTGATTGATAACAGTTGGTCTTGCTAGAAGTGTGTCAATTTTATTGATCTTTTTGAAGAACTGTGCCTTTATTACATTGATTTTTTTCTCCATTGTTTTTCTACAGACACTTTTATTGAGTTGTAGTCTTAGCTTCAGTCTCTCTTCTACTTGATCTAGGTTTATTTTTGTTCCTCTTTTTCTAGCTTTTCAAAAGTGAAAGCTTAGGTCATTTGTTTCAAATTCTTTTCTGATCTACAAATTAGTGCTTTAAATTTCACTCTTAAGACCAAGTTAGCTGTAATCCTCAAATTTTGTTATGTTTTATTTTCATTCAGTTCAGTGTATATTTTTGTTTCTTTGAGATTGTTTGTTCAACCTATGGATTATTTAGAAAAGCCTCTTTAGTTGCCGAGAGTTTAGAGCTGTTTTTGTTACCTTTATGCGGTTTATTTCTACTTTGATTTCTCTTGGGTTAGAAAGCACATGATAGATAATTTTAGGGTTTTTTTTAATGTGTTTGAATTTGTGTTATGGCACATATATATATATATATATATATATATATATATATATATATATACACATATATACACACACACACATTACCTTGGCTAGTGTGATGAAAATTCATCATCTAGGGCAGCCACACACCAATTTATGCTAACTGCTCTGGGCTAGAGCATCCCCACCTATTTCCATTTCTGATCTACACTGGTTTTAGTTGTTGTTGTTCTTATTATTTTGTTTCTTTATGTTTTTCACGTTCTTGAGTTCAGTTTTACTTCTAAATTTTTTCTATACATTTTGCGAAGACTTAAAATATTTTGTAATAGGGAAGTTTTCCTTCTACTTAGATAGATCTTGCCAGCTATTATAAAATGTGAAATGTGCTGAATTGAACAATTTTCTTAATTTAGTATTCTACTTAGAATTTATAGTCTTGATTTATAAGTAAAATTGACTTAACTTCTTAAGCCAAATATATCTTCATTTGGCTGTGTAACTAAGGTAATAGTAGCTTCTAAATAAATTTGTATCTTTTTTCTATTTTTTAGAACCATTTTTGTAGCATAGTGATGTTTTATTACTCAAATTTTGGTAAGACGCTCTTATCAAACATTCAACATCTGAGGCTAAAAAGGGGGTGACTTTCATTGATGATTCTTACGAACTTTTATTCCTTTTGTCAATTTTGATATTTGTAAAAATCACCCACTTCACCAATGCTTTTGACCCTATATGAATAGCTCTTCATAATCTTTTTTATTACTTCATGTCTTTTGTTGTTAGTAATTATTAGGCTTTCCTTTTGTTCTGTTTTCTGGTCTGTCTGAATTAGTCTTGACAAACTAAGTTTGTCTCTCATAATTTTTTTTCAAATCAGCTCTTGATTTTGTTTTCTACTGGAAAATTTTAGATGTATAATAGTCAAGTTAATGTTCTCCAAAACGTTCTGCAAACATTCTGGTTAGAACGATGTCTTCCATAGTTGTACGTTCAAAGTACCATCAGGTAAGTAAGACTATATCTACATCTGAATAATGTTCAAGACTGAAGAGGTTTCTTTCCTATTATGATCAATAGTTTGTCTAGTCTTCTTAAACCTTCTCCTCTAAATCATACCATTTTTATCATCCATTAATGTGATGGAATGACCACTAACTATGGTTTTTAATAAGGTTGGACAATGTCCCCCAAAGTTTTATGTAATGGAAGCTTGGTCCCTGGGATGACAATGTTGAGAGTTGGAGAAATCTTTAAGAGGAGAGGCCTTTCAGGGGGTAATTAGGTCCCTGGGACATCACCCTCAGCAAAAAAACTAATAAAGTTCTTGTGAGATCCAGGTTATTTCACACGAGAGTTTGTCGTTATTTAAAAAATGAAGTTTGACCCCTGAATGCCACTGGCTTTCTGCTCCATGTGTGTGTCCTTCTTACATACCCATCTACATGACATCGTTGTGATGCAGTCATGGGGGCTCTCATCAGAAGCTAAAAAATTAGAGCTACTTAATCTTAGATTTTCAGCCTCTAAAACCATTAGCTAAAAAAATCTCTTTTCTTTGTATGTGACAAATATTTTGTTATAGCAATAGAAAAGGAACTAATACATTTCTAGAATACTTAATGTATCTGAGTTGGCATTCACTACTGCAAGACAATATTGTTCTCTTTAATATAAATCATGTTCCCTATAGAAACATCATTTCTACTTGCACTTGTAAAATATATTCTGTGGAGCTCCAGATATTTACTAGGTCATTTCTTTTCTTTCTTTCTTTTTTCCCCTTATTTAAAAGAAAAAGAAATAAAAGAATGATAGAAAGCCAGATAAATCTTTCTAGAATATTTTACAGGGTTAGTGAAAGCAAACATAAAACCACAGGATTAAATGTTATAAGTAGTCATAAAAAATCAAGAAGTTCATTACATTCAATTTGTGTTGGGGAATCTTGGCCTGAACCATTATCACCATGCTCAAATGATGCATCGAGAATCAGAGCTCACTCAGCTCATTGAGGACAGCCTCACATGCAACCGATTTCATTTTCCCTCCTGGGGCATGTGAGAAAAGAGCAGAATCCCCCCAAACTACCAAATATGGGGGAGTAGAAGTGATGAGGGAGGATAGAATGCAGGGAATGCAAGAAACAAAAAAATGTAGAAGAAAATCTTACAAAGCAACTTTGACAGGTGTGTGAAAAACACTAAGTTGTCATACAATAATATTGTTAAAGGAAAACTGACTTTTCTCAGTCATGTCACTTTTGCAAATCACACCTAGAGTCCTCACTTGCGTTTGTGTTTTATTATTCATATTGTTAATTATTGATATTACTGTTCTCATTGTTAATCCAATGATATGTTTACCTTCATGTTATGTTTAAGACTTTAAGAAAATTAAAAGCAAGAAAGTAGACCATCAGAAAACAGACATCAACATTTCTTTTATGAGGTAGTGATAACACCTGCTAGTAAGTCCTGCTGGTCACATTTGCAGTCTTGGAGCAAGGTGGGTGGGGGGGGGGCGGATTATAGTGCAATTTAATTTAAAATTATCATCAGTGCCTCTTAAACTCTGAAACAAGTGCTACTGCCCACACGCTAAATGCAATTCTCTGGATAATTTTTTGTTGTTGTTGAAAAGACAAAATTTTCACAAGAGTTCAACTTGTGCAAATGGGAAATAAAAAGAATAAAAAACAAGTCAACAAATCTGGCACAGCCCTCTGCTGTTCTGAAGCACAGGGCCTTCTGACTATCACAAGCCCATTGAGCAAGCCTGGCAAAGTGTAGGGTTGCTTCAGAGTTTAGGGAGCTTGCCAAGGTGCTAAGGTAGAGGCAGCACCTTTGTCATTACAGCGTTTTCTCTCCTCCTACCCTCAGACTAAACTATTAGCACGTTGCTGCTTCCTGCTCTTCTCTGAGACCCTCCTCCTGTGCCTTGAATGAGACACAGCTGAGGATAATGAAGCAGGCTTCACTATAGTCAGATTCAGTCCCTGTGTTCAGACACCATACACAGAGGGGCCAGTTGCATAGAACTCGGCACTAGTGGCCAGGCCCTTATTGGAATATTGTAATGAGAAACATCAAGGTACATGGAAGTCTACGCATGTGCTCACACGCATGTGCATGCGTGCACCCCCCCACACACAAGCTGGTGGGAGAGCTGCGTGTTGAAGCTGTTTTGCCTTCTAGTTGGCATTTATGTGTAAGAAATTCACAACATTTTTCAGTTTTTCATCGCCAGTCAGGGGTACCGTAAGGAGCTGTGGACACTCCCTACTTCTGAGCACAAAGCAAATTGAAAACAAAGCTCTCCAGAAAAGACAGTCAACCCCTCTTTACACCTCTTTAATGTAGTCACTTAAGCTTTAGTGCACTCACTTTAGTGCATTCCTTAACTGTTGGCTAGAATTGTCAGAACTCTACAGACAGCCAATGCCAAGGATTGAAAAGGCTGTCAAGGCATTATTTCCTTTTCTTTTCCACGTTGATTTTATCGGAGATTGAGCTTATGAGAAATTATGCCTGTCAAATCTAGGTTGAAACTTTTCATAGAGTTTTGAGTATCCTCTGTTGTCATCAGGCAATCTAGAGTTGGGTCTTCTTCGTATATCCTGTGTGTCCCCAGTCAGACCTGGTAACTATAGTGGTACCAGTTAACTTGTTTTCCAGGGGTCCTAGCCACTATTATTCCTCATACTGAGAAATGTGAAAGTGAGTTTGTGTTAAAAGAAAAGAAATACACATCGATGTGTAACAAGAGAAATTGCTCCCAAGTGGATTGGGAAGATTTATATAATACTACTTATGACTCCATTTTTACAATATAATTGCAACTCTGTAGATACACACACACACAAACACACACATACTCACTCACCTAGAAGACTCTAACACTCTAATAATATGTGCATGTATTTGTTTTCACTTATGCAAATCTCCTAATGTTTCTATAGTAATCTTGCATTACTTTGATGATAAAAGTATTTTTTAAACTAGTATGAAATGAACTATAGATCTGTCTACCTCACAGAGGCTCAGAATACTCAAAGAAACAGAAAATGTACAACTATATATAAGTAAACACACACAGAGCTCAGAAAAATAGAGTTGAATCTGGGAAAACAGCAGCGCTGGAGTCACCTCCCTAGAATCTTTATATACACACAAAGATATGTACCTAAGCCAGTGGTGGGAGGTCCCCCCGCCCCCCCCCCCCCTTTCCTGCCACGTTTGCAGCAGCAGCGGCTGTGGCCCCAACAGAGCTTCCTTTACAACCCTGCTGCTGAGCACCTTAGCTTGGATCTAACCTATAAATGCAAATAGCAGCAAATTATAATATAGAGAATCTTCTCCAGTAACAGCTCAAAAAGCACTGAGCTTTTCCAAATGTCATAACTTTTTAAGAGAAATAAGGGGCCAGGGAGAAGAAGGGCTGGTTTAAAAACAAATAAACAAAAACTCATTCCTTCCTTTAAGCCAGAGCATTTAATTGTAACTGCCTTGTACATCTCTACCAATCTGTGCTCCATGTAAATCTTAAGTGGGACTTCTCCTGGTGAACCTTCCCTTAGAAAGAGGTTGCCAGGATGTTTATAGAATCGTTACTGGCAGATTTTTCCCTACAGGAAATGTCTCAGCTGAAACTCCTTTCTTTGGGCGTGCAAAAAAAAATGTATTTCAAAAGGCAGAAGCTTTTCCATATTAGAGAGTGACACAGAGAGAGTCTTGACTTTAGATCATAATTATATTCTCACAAAGCAATTGAGAAATGAAACTTTTTGTAGATCAATGGCTTTATTCAAGCAACAGCTCATGAATTAATCTTTTTAAAGATCTAAAATGTGACACAAGCTCATTATTAAAAAAAAAAAAAGCTCAAATAACCAAGAAGCATATCTCTTTAAGGGGAAAAAACTGGTACAGTATTCTGAGCTAGAGCTGCATTCTCAATGATATAGCTCTTATTTTTTTAATTATTAAGAAAGTACATTTCTGAATAGATTACAGTGAGATCCGTGAGATCACTCTTCCTGCAGATACTTCAACTGTAACAAAATAATGCAACACTAATCTGTAAGACTTTTTCAGTAATAGATGTTTTTCCTCAGTAAATCAATGCAAAGGCTAATTGGGGTGGAAGGTGACTATCTCTCGTGGTTATAAATACATTTGCATTGCTATCAATCTTTTCCACCACCAGTGTTAAACGAGGCTGAACAACCTAGAGGGGAAATTTTTTTTCGATTTATGTTAGGATATAGTAAATGCTGCCATCAAGTGGTCAAATAGAGAGTTGCCCCAGCAAAAAATGAGTTGAATTTGCTGGGATTGTGGGTTTGCCCTACCATTCCCAGCTTATGTAGCGCTGGGGAACTGAATTCAGGGCCTTGCACTTATTAGGCAGGGGCTCTAACTGCTAAGCTATTTCCCCAGTCCAGTTGAAATATTAATATATTGTTTAAATTCTGGAATGAGACTTAGAGTTTGATGTATATTCTTACCATGAACAGAGACAAATATAGCCTGTGGCCTGCCTTTTTAGGGTCCCTGTGCTAAAAATATGACCTACAAACACACACACCCCAAAAGGCAACAACAAAGCTCTGTGAGTGAATATTCCTACAGTAGGTTAATAATAACTAATATGTCCTCTTCCCACGCTGTCTGTTGTAATACTATGTGTTGGTGACTTGTATCAAGTCACCAACCTTGAACTATTTAATACTGACACATTGAACTCTTTATTCAATATTAAATATAAATTGTTTTGTAACCATCTCAGCACCTATTAGGTAAAAATTTTGTTGTAATAATTTTCACTGACCATTGCTTAGAACCACTTTTGGGATAGATAGATACGTTTGAATAGTGAGAAATGGCTTCCCTGAGAGATAGCCCATTGATTCCCATATGACACATCGGAGGCTCAGCTTTTCAACTCCCCAAAGATCCATCCTCGTGTTCCTATAATTCACTTAGCTTTAACTTATCTCCATTTTTCATGACAGGAAAGAAAAATATGATACAGAAGTGAGAATCATGAGGAATGTGTAATTCTTTCTAATCAGCAGATTTTAATGATGTTCATGAGAAACTAATTTTTCTTTCATTTACATAGTGGCAGATGCACAAGCATCGAGTTCAAGATAGGATGTTTATTCTCAAAGATGTTCTCAATGATGCAGGTAATTAAAGAGCTAATCATTGCTCAATGAACAAACATCTTAAATATTCATTTCATAATTAATGGAAGTTTGGAAGTAGGAATGAATTTTGAAGTTCCCAATGGTGTAAAGTATCAAAGTGTACTCAACAAGCCACCTGCAAAAAACAAAATGCAGTGTTTATTTTTAAAATGATATTCTTGAATCGTCTCACAGAACTACTGAGTCAGAATTTCAAGAAGAAAGGGCTCAGGAGTTTGAACTTTGAGCAAATCCCATGAACCACCCTCACTGATGTTGTAGTTTAAGAACCATGTCTTTGTAGCCAAAGATTTACTAAACTGGTGTTTTTTAAGAACCAAAGCAAGGATGTGAACAGGGTAGATTCAGCCTTCCTACCTTCTGGTCCAAATCTATTATCTTGAACTGACATAAACTGAATGAGTTCCTCGTTTCAAGTCTCAGAATCCTTGTACTAGAGCTACTGATGACAAACAGTAGAGGCATTTTGCAAGTTCTACCTGATGGTCCTTAAAAGGAAAAAAATAGAAATGCTATGTCATTAAAAGGGAGGTACAACACTATGATACATCTTGTTATTCATTACTACAGTGCAGTGGGGCAGCCATCACAGCAGGTGGGACACCACAACCTGAAAAGAATCGTCCTTCACGGGATTTTAATAGTGTGAAACCCAACAAGCAACCCTTTGTACCACAGTGGTAGACACTGCTACTGCATACAGACATAACATCTTAAGAGAGCTGTTGTGGGTGAAAGAGGGTGAGAAGCAGCTTTGCAGGAAACAACACAGAAATTACTACCAAACAGGGAAAAAGGGAAGGAAGAAAGGAAGAGGGAAAGAATATGTATTTGTGGCTTTCTATGTAGGAAACAGAGATATTGCTTGCTAGCCCAGAGTCCATTTATGCTCATAGGTCACAATGTGAATGGGAATGCATTCAAAAGATTTGTTCCAAAAGGCCATCAGCCTGCTGCCCTCTACTGAGCCCTCCTCCGCGTGATCTGTCTGTCTCTCAGCGCAGCCTCAGTGGGCACTGATGCTGATCAATAAAAGAGCCAGCTTGAGGATCTTACAAAGAAAGTAACAAAACCCAAAGAAAAGAACATGGCACACAAAAAATACACAAGAATGTGACACAAATCAGACAAAGAAGATGAATGTACAAGTCTGGCACCAAGAAATAGCATTTATAAGCAAAAGGAACTTTAAAAATTATGATTCTTCTGAAATAAAAGTTCAAACAAGAAATAATAAGACTCAAGGGAAAAGATCAGAAAATGTAGGTAATAAAGTGATGTATTAGAGTCAGAAATACGTAAGACAGAAGTAAAGCAATCCCATAAATGATGGCTACATTAGAGGCCTTCCAAGGAAAAAAAACATAAGCCATTTCCAAAAACACAGAAATGTAAAAGAACAAAAGTAATTTTTAAGTTAAAAATTACTATTATAGATCCAAAAGAAATCCTGTATGTGTATACACGACATTCCTAAATAAGAAATAAAGAGAATGAATATTCAAAGGTCTTTTTAAAATTCTAAAATGAGAGCGGGACCAAATGTAGAAATAAAAATGGCACACTGCATACCAAGGGAAAGTTGCTATAGAATGACTAGCTCATAGCTCTGTAATACTACTAGAGTTTAATGATGGGGTATATAATATAGGAGATTGGAAAGAATCAATTCTCTGATACAAAAGAATAAAATCTGGCTAACTCCAGGCTACCAAAAATATTACAGTGTTTATCAAGGTCTTGAGGAAGGAAAATATAAACAAAGAATGTGCAATGTACACAAATTATCATTTCAAATATAAAAGTAATTGACAGACAATATGAAGTATGCAAGAAATCAGGTTTCTTTAAGACAACTACCGCAGTACAAATAGATGAATGGAAAAATCACTGAAAAGATAATACCAACTCTAAGAATTATATGTAGAACAAAATGTAATTGTTATAAGCTGCAACAGTTTAGCAGTAATGGTATCATGTCAGGTGTATGTGGAAGGAAGAAGGGAAGGCAAGAGAGAGGAGTCACATGTATCTCTGCATCTCGAGAAAGAGAGCCAGGCAGACATTGAATCTTAAAATGCTGAGACCTTAAATCATGACTTAGATACACAAAATATAAAATATTATGAATATCTCAGACCACTTATAAAATAAAAATGAGTATATCATTTAAAATGTCTCAAATCAAAAATGGTTGTCAAAATGCTAAATGTAAATGAGGGAAAATACCCTTATAAATGTGTACCTAATCCTGGAAAATTATATCAGAAAAGAGAAATCTCTTCTTGATGCATAAGTAATTTTTCCTGGAGAGACGTATGCAAACATCTATTCAGGCCATTTAGGGCACAATGGACAGGCACAGACCAATTTGATAAATCAGTTCACTGGGGTTCATTGGGGTTACTCGCAGGGGTGTGAGTGAGGGGTGACTTACAGGGACAGAAAAAGTGGGCTGTCTAAGGAACATGGGTGAGCGGTCACTTATAGGCCTATGCATGACTCAAAAGGCAGTCACTTCAAGAAAATCTCACCCCAGCATAGATGACAACTCAAAGAAAGTGCGTGCCGCCGCCCAGAACTCACCTCCAACTTCTGCTCTTCTCCTTGAAGCTCAGGCGACATTTCTCTTTGGGGCTATGACTGGCTCTAAGCAGCTGCCTTCCTTCTCTCTTGCTGCCTGCCATTTGCTTGACCTGTCCTGGGGCACTGTCCCTGCATGGCCTGAAGATAAACACAGAGTGGAGACAGGGAGGTTAGAGTGTGCACCACAAGTTGGAGAGCACGCGCCGCAAGCCCGTGGACGTGGGCCATGAGCCACACCTGTAGACAGCCACCAGTGAGGGCGCCAACTAGCCACTCCTCAATATTTTACAGATAGAGAAACCCACCCACCTTTCCTCAACCTGCGCCACTTCCAAGAAGCCTTTTCCAATTCTTCTTCCCCCTCTAAGAGGGCTGAGTAGTATCCGCTGGGCGGACATCCTTGGCACGCCCCGCCCCGTCACTCAGAGTGGTACCCAGTTTTTCCCAAGCTCACCCCTTAAAACAACCATGAAGACAGGAGCTATTTCTTTGATCTTTACACCTTAGAAGAGTAGCTGGTATACACTTAGATGCAATGTATGTTTAATACATGTACAAAAGTAATTTTAAACATTTAGAAACTAAGTAAATAAGACCAACGCCCAGGGCTGCTGTGGATTGCTCGGGCACCAGTCCAGACGTGGGTTTGGTCCGGCAACTTCTGTAACGGAGGCTGGTGTTCTCAGAAACAAGCCTTCCCACCGCGTGCTTCAAAATCAGGAAATCAAGCAGATTTTTTTTTTTAACCTTAAAAAAAGCACTGGGACTCTTCAGTTGCCAATCCTGTAACTAAATTCAAAATTAAATAAGTCTCTCTGCCTAAACTATCTCATAAAAATCCTCAATGTTTATCTAGGGAAAAATACATCATTTCTAGATAAAGTGCCCACCCTATTTTTTTGACAACTTACCTTGTTGATAATATTTTTAGCCATTAATTTCAGATCAGGAAGAGGGAGCGCAGTCATTTTTCATCGTCCTACAAAAGTCGGGCACATTCTGCTGAATCAAGCACAAGATGATGCTGCGGATCTGCTCAGCTGAGACATGTGGCCTTGGCCCCCACGTTGCACCAGCGATTAACGCAGGACGGAATCAGCTTTCAACCCAATCTTACCTGAAAGTCTCTCTCAGGCAGCTTTGACCTTTGTATTATGAGTTTCATTTTGCTGCAAGCTCTTACATTTAACACTACTGCTTAACATACAGTCTTCATAGAAATCTTCCCTAACAATTTCTAACTATATTTATTCATGCTGAGCATTGTGCTTAACGACTAGCCTAAAATTCAGTACAGTTACCAGAGAAATACTATTTTCCTGTTATTTCAGAACTGTGAAGGTCAGACCAGTTTCATGTGAAGGGAAACGAGACGTTTTGTGTCTTAGGCTGCGCGGTGTAATTGAAGGGCTTTCCCTCCGCTGTTCCTCACTCACTGATTTCAGCATCACTCTCCCTTGCTGTCTCTCCTACGCCTTTCTAACGGAGCAAGGTTATTTTTAATGCTCTACAACATACAGTAATTGTGTAATACGCTTGGCCATTGAAACATTTAAAAGCACTTCTATTTTAACCAGAAAATAAGAAAAACTTATATTAATAAAATATCTGTGCATGCTTTTTTAACTGAGTAATTACTCCCTTGTATTATTAATTTGATGCTCTGTGTTCTACTCTGGGGAATCAGATGATCTTGTAGATAGAGATTGTTTATTCAGTTTCTTTCCAACTTACACATAATGGCAATGTGAACCCAGCTCTGGTATGAGAGGTTGCTTTCAACAGAGCCTTAAAGCACAGTGGTTACCTGTCCTTGTGGCATTTGGGCTTGTCTCTGGAGTCAGACAGACACGGGTTTAAATTTTATTTCTACTGGTCATCTGCTGTGTGAACCCAGGTGGGCTGCTTAACATCCATTGTTCTGCTCAGCATTCAGCAAATTCAATATGCTCCCTTCCTGTTGGCCCTTGCTTATGAGATTGTAGAAAATAAGCGTAAGTACAAATGCAAATATTGCAAATACATCCTTCATTGAAAAATCCCACATATACTCAAATTAGATCAGGACTCAATATGTTAGGTAGTACGTCAAAGTTTGAGCTCCCAAAGGGCCAATCAAAGCACAATGCAAAAAGAACAGAGCAAACTTCAATGGAGCGGGGACCAGTATCAATGTCAGGAGAGTCCTATTATGCGGTTGAGGGATAGCAATGACTATTCCCAGGCACACTCAAAGACAGACGTTTTGAAATGGCCTGACAATTGTTCGTTCATTTTCAAACCATCACTGCACAATTCACTGTCATGCTTGAGATCAGTGGGAAAGAAAGAGAGGAAGTTATAGCTACCTTCATAATAATTTCACATAAATCTCAGGTTATGGCCTTCCTGTACGCCGTCTTATTACTAACGGATAAGTATTTGTATCTGAATATTACCCAATGTGTGCTTTATACGTGTAGTGGATGGAACACTGGTTTCTAGGACCTTTAAATGTAATGTTATTTGAAGGGGCAAAAAGGCAAGTTAGACCTTGAAGTCAATAATAATGTCCTTGCTACAGTCAGAAAAGAAGTCAAAGGCATAGGGAAGGCCGTATGAAGTCGGAAGCACGGGAACAAGTTCCCAGATGAGTAGGCAAGGGAGAAGCTTGACTCTTGTTGTAGAAAAGAATCAAGGCATTTAGCAGCTGTTTTACAGAGGGTCCAAAAGTGGGTGGGTGTGGTACATCAAATGACAAAAGCTGGAGTGTTCGGAAGGGGTCTCTGCGACTGGAGCCATTTCAACACCTTGACTTTGCCTTTGACCTGTGGGTAACGGTGATCATTCCAGGTATTTTCACTGGACGCAACTAAGGATTGGCTCAGGAGCCAAGGAAATGCAGACTCACTGGGAGGAGATGCCACTGGCCCATCCCGAATGAGTGCGGGAACAAGGCCTTGCTTCCTTGTGCCGCAGGTCCCGCACCCTATCCACAGCTGCCACTCCTCTTCCCCCGGCACTTTTCCGTAGCTGGAATGCGAAATGAATTCCAACTCCAACGCTTTTGCCTTAAAGCGTCACTGTGCCTCGGTTCAGATCTCCATTCTGGAAGGTGACTGACAACAAGAGTGACGCTTCCTCCAACGGAATGTCTGTGTGCCATGTGATCACAGTGAAGATTTCTAGCTCATGTAGCAGAACTCAAGCTCTGAGGTAAAATCAAAAGTGTCACGTGAAGAAAAGTCAGAAGCATGAAATAATGACTTCTGTGCGTGCGCAGCCACAGCGATGAGCCCAGGACGTGAGCGTTGGCTTTCCTAGGGAGAGAAACACATGAGCAGCCAGATGCAGATGTATCCTGCATCGGGTGAGGGTGAAATCAGCAACTGCTTACTTGAGAAGGCAGTCTGGCTGCAAGAAAGGCACTGGCGTGTTCGTATAGATATTCAACCACACGTGGTGACAAAGGACATAGAACTAACAGGGCCAAAGTGACATACTGAAAGAGAACCCATCTGTTGGAGAGGGAGGAGAGAAGAGAGTTGGAAGACAGTGCTAACGTTGTGGCAAGAGAAGGAAATGCTAAATCAAGACATAAGAAGTCCTGTGACATAAAACCTTCAATATTACCCCAAAGCACATTCAACTAGATAACGGCATACTGTAATACACAAGGTTTTTTTCTTTATTATGTGAAGCCTAAAATCACAGCTTATTAACCTAGCTCATTTTTGCAGGACTCGTGTAATTATTTACTGAGTATTATCCACAGGTTCTGTAAGATGCCAACAGTTTTATTTTTTTTTTTAATGGTCTCAGGGACTCTACTGTAGGATGTGAAGAAAATTCATTTCTCTTTAGCCAGCAGGCCCTCCTCGTGCGAGCATTTACACCTCCCAAAAGGTCCTAGTGGGGAGAATAATAATAAAAGGACAATAAGTACTTAAATATTCCCTAAATAAAATGCAATCCTACACAAACATTTCTCTGCCTTTATCACTAACATCGATCTTACAGTATTTTTCATTTTTATCACTGGGGATTGAAACCAGGCCCTCCGTACTGAGCTATATCTGTCTTTTTTATTTCTAAGACAAGCTCTTGCTGAGCTCAAGCTGGGCTCAAACTGGCAATCTTCCTGCCTGAATCTCCTAGAGCACTGGGATTACAGAAATGGTCCACTGCATTCAGCATTACAAATCTGTTAATATATTTGTAGGTTATTATTTCACAGATATTTACTCTATTCTATAATATAGTGCAAACGAAGTATCTATTCAGTGCAAATTGAAAATTTAACTTCTACAAAAAAATGAAGGTTATCATGATATCAATAAAGGTAATATTAACGATTGTTCCAAACACACCCAAAGCTACTAAGAAGGACTTTCTGGAAAAGGACAAACAAGCAGGAGAAACAACTTAACATACGCAGAGGGCTTTGCTGATACTCTTGAGTATGTTGTGACTGTTATCAAATTAGGGATTTTTAAATTTTTTTAAATACACAAATTCCAAATTCTATAACACGTTAGAGACATGAGGTTTGGACAATCAGTGAGCACCTATGCCCATCACTCTTTCAGAGGTTCACCCCTTTCTTGGTGGACTATTGCCTCTCTTTGTACGCTGTCATTCACAGTAGGGCCTTTTATGTCATTATTGTGAGCACTGCATAAGAGGGACACCCGTCTACAGTCTGTCTTTTGTGCTTGGCCCATTTCACCGAGCATTATTGACTCAAGGTGGCCATGAGATGAAGTTCCAAAGCTTCACATCTGCTTTCTTTATGCCTGCATAGTATTCCATTGTGTATAGGTACCACATCTTCTTCAACCATTCCTCTTCTCATGGGCATGTAGGTTGTTCTCAGGATTTGGCCATTATGAATTATGCTGCTATAAACATGGATATGCATGTGGTTTTTTTGGTATGTTGACTTTATTTCTTTTGGGAACATGCCCAGGAGAGCAGTAGCTGCACGAAATGGGATTTCCATTCTCAGCCTTCTAAGGAATTTCCAGACTGCATTCCATAATGGTTGTACCAGACTGCGCTCAGATTTTTAGGTAATGACATCCTTTCGTGGAATGGTCAAGCCTCGCTCTACCTCATTACCTTCTTGAGCTCCAGTGACACACACATCAATCCTTTGCTTTCGTCTGGCAGGTGCCTGAGGCTCTATTACACCTTTTGTCCCCATGTTCTTCTGGTGGATGATCCACACTACTCCATCTTCAAGTTTCCTGACTTTTACCTGCCAACTCCTTTCTGATGTTATGTCTACCCAATAAATATTTCTTTTAGATGTTCTCTTTTCCAATTCTAGAAGTTTCATTTTTTTCTAATTTATACTTACTTTTTCAATACATTTTATACTTTTTATTCATTGCAAGTATATTTGTCCTTACCTCGTTGGGTATAGCTATAACAGGCACTTTAAAATTTATGTTGGCTAATTTCAAACACAGGTCAGTAAGGATTTGGTTGGCATTGATTAGCCCATCTTTTAAGAATGAATGGATGAGAAAAAGGAATCATTGATTAAATGAGATATCTATTTTCATTTTTTTGAGGAATCTCTGTACCGCATTCCACAATGTTTGTGCCACTTTGAAGTCCCATCAGTAACGTAAACCTCACCAGCATTTGTTCATAAAACAGAGGCACATGCATGCCCATGCTTACGCAGCACAACTATCAATAGCTAACTCCATCATCAGTCTGTGTTTTGTTCTTGGTCTGTTTCACTGAGCATTACTGACTCAAGGTGGCCTTAAGGCGAAGTTCCAAAGCTTCATATTTAATAACAGCTAACTCACAGAAGATGCCAAAATAACCATCAACAGACCAGTGGATTAAAAAATGAGGTCTATACACAATGCAGTCCTACTCTGCCATAAAGACAGATGGCAATGAATTATTTGTAGGTCAACAGATACAACATGAGACCATTATGCTTAGTGAAGTACACCAGACTCAGAAGATTCAATGTCATGTGTTGTCTCCAACATGAGAACCCCAGAGTATAAATAAAGAATAGAGTCAAAGAACTGAGATTTGGGGGGTAGGAGGAGATTAGGAGATGGCGGGAGGGTGAGAAATGGAGAGGAGAAGTAAATGTTGTTATAATATATACGTGCACAAAATTCTCAAGATTAATACGCAAGTTGCATCTACATACTAACAAAAATGGAGAAAAAGAAAAACTTTTTTAAAATGAGTTATATTTTTCTCCTAACATGCTGTGTGACTCTGGGTTATATTTTGGGTGTGGCAAATGTTAAAATTCAGACTGTTATGTCATATCCCCCTAAATATGAAGACCATCCATTTGTTTGCTTGTCTAAATAGACAATTCATGAGGTTGTAGACTCAGACTTGGAATTCTACCTTTTATGTGACAGTCAACTTAATGCCCTTCACCCTTGGATGGCATATGTCCTTCATATACGTGTTGTTCAGGGGTCATTCCGAAACACTGTCAGAGAAGACGCACGGAATTCGGCTCACTTTCCTTCCCATTTCATATTCCCTGAGAATCCTGTGCATCCTATCGCCTGGCAGCTCAGGAAAGAAACAGTACAAGCTTTTAATTTGAAATTTAGCTACAGCACATATCAATTGCTGCAATCGCTCAGGCTTAAGTCCGTGAAAATGGGTAAGTCACTCTGTGTCACCCTGTCTTTCAACTGTTGGCCATCCCTCAGAATGTCTTTCGGAATACAGGCATTCTATAGGACCAAATGGGTGTGATAGTGGGAGTTACGGGGAAATAGGGAAGGTGTGCCAGGGCCAAAAATGGAGAGGGGCAGGGACTGTAATGTTGATGTGATATATATATATATATATATGTATATATATATATACACAAAAGACTCAAGTTTATTGTGAACATTATGTATCATATATATATATATATATATATAGAGAGAGAGAGAGAGAGAGAGAGAGAGAGAGAGAGAGAGAATTGGGGGCAAGATTTTGTGGCTGTTATCTATGGGCAATTCTAACCTAAATTTACTAAAAGTAAAACTTTTTAAAATTTTTATCTTTCCATTTTAAAGGACCTAGCAATACTATAAAACTTTCTAAGTCTCTATTATAATACTTTAGTTTATACTTTATTCAAATTTATGTTAAGTAGCTTTTTCCCACATTAATTATCTTCATATGAGGAGGAGTTCCTATACTTTCAGATCTAACATACCCAAGATTTGTCATTCATAAAAGCAACACAGTTGTCTAAGTTTGGGTAAAACCTAGAACAATAGGATTTCAGTCTTTGGGCATATTTTTAACCCTCACTTTGATCCAATCCCTGAGTCTTGGCTCCATCTTTAGATCAAAATACTCCTATACCCAAAGCTTATATTTGGTCTTTCCTGTTTTTCTCAAGCTTTGGCGTGTCTTCCTGGCTAACATACCTACTCCAAGCCTGGGAGGCCACTTTTAAAATGACAGCTGCAGACTCCTGCCTTCACACTCATATGCAACTTCCTTCTCTGAGTATGGGCTGTATCTGATTCTTGCTTCTCATGAATATAACACTCAAAATTTTGGGATGTCTATGACATAGTTAGATTAAAAATTATATTGACTTTGTATTGCTAATTGCAACCATTGAAGGGATTATGTCAATTTAAAGGACCTAGGAAACGTACTTCCATTAGATTAGGATTTGTCAACTACCCTAGATTAACTGGTCTGGATTAGAGTGTGAGTGATTTGTGGGCTGGCCAATGAGAGAAGAACACCCACCCAGATGTGGCAGGGCCAACTGGGACTCCAATGGTATAAAAGGAAGGAAGAGGGAAGATTGTTACAGCTTCTTTCTCTGGGAAAGCCCTTGCCTTCCCAGTTCTCTACGGACACCAACTTGCTACACAGTGCAGATGTTAGCACAGATTTTGCACAGTCTCGATTTGTACCTTTCTGCCCGTTGCTGCTCTTCAGTCACTGATCTTCAGGCTGCAGTCTTTACCCGAGATCTGCAGCAGACTCTCACCTCACTGGCTGTCCTGCAGTCCTGGCCGGGAGATCTACTTCATGGCTGAGCAACCATCTTGGACCACTTCTATCCTTGGATTTGTAAGCCTTCCTAATAGACCCTTTGTGATAAAATCTGTAAATTGTGTCTTTGAAAGAACCCAAACTATTTCACTAATAGAGTGTATTTCTTTCTCAGGTTCCATAATTTTTTTTTTTAAGTCAGGGTCTCACTATTAAGGCCAGACTGGTCCTCAACTCACTACGTAGCCCAGGCTAGCCTCAAATACATGGCAATTCCCCCACCTCAGCCTCCTAAGTGCTGGGATTACAAGTGTGTGCGACCAGGCCCACTTACATGGAACTGGGGAAGTGAACTCAGAGCTGTGCCCTTGCTAAGCAAGTGCTCTAACCACTGTGATATCCTTCTAGTGCCAGTTTCCACATTTTGATGAAGCAAGCTATCTTACCAAAAAGGCCTACATAGCAACACAAGAAGCATGACCCCTTGGACAATCACTGCCGAGAACACTTGAGTTCTTAGGTAACTGAACTCCAGCAAACATTTTTCTCGTTGGCCCTTCAAGATGCCCTAGGGTATTATTCTCAGGGCAAGGTCATTTGCCTTTCCACCCCTTAAGTGGAAAGGGTAAAGTCTTGTTGATTCCTGACACACCTTCAGGTTGTCTTTTTCATAGTTCAGATTGCAAGTACTGGCCTTCCTATTCGTGCTTATCTTTTAACAACCACATCTGCACTTTTCTTTGCTTTTCAGTATAGAGCTGGCTAAAAAGCAAACAGTACCCAAGGAACAGCCTGAACACCGGGTTGTTTTGACATTTCTACCACCATATTAAGTATTCTACCATCCTTAATTGCAGTTTCAGTCAGTCTCTGAACAAGGGCAAAGTGCCAACTCATTTTTTTGCCAGAAGGTACACGCACGGTTTCTGGATCAGCTGCCGATAAAACCATTTGTCCCACCTGGAACCTCTTTGAGGCCAGCCTTCATAATCCACACTTCTATCAGCATTCTGAACTTCTGAACTCCAACCACAATCTCCCAACAAACCTGATTTACAGCATTCTAAGGCCTCTCCAGCCAACATCCCCAATCATTTCCAAACTCCTCCTGCAAATTGCAAAGGCTCCTATAACCCCACCATTGGGTAAAGTTACAGCAATGACCCCACTCTAGTTAAAAATTACTATTTTAGTAACTTTCTCATCACTGGGACCGAACAGCCAACATCCACAATGTAAGGGAAGATTTATTTTAGCTTAAAATTTCAGAAGGTCACAGTCCATACATGGGCAGCAGGCAATGGTAGAAGCATATGGCAGAAAGACGAACAGGAGATAGACTATTCACAGCATGGTAGACATGAAGCCAAAATGGAGTAGGTATGGCAGAACCAGCACACACCCCTCCAGGTCAGCCCAAGCCTCCACCCCTTCTAGCCAGGCCCATCTCCCAATAGCACACGACATCCATAGATAATCCACAACAGCTAAACACACGAGGCTTTTGGAGGCGACTCCAGAACTAAAGCAGAACAATTAGCAATTAAAAATGCTACTGATCTGCACTGATATCATTGTTAGTTTCCTAAAAGTATTATTTCTATTTAGTATCATACACATATTATTCTTTATATGTACACTGTGAAAGCACAAAGGAGAACAAAAAAGTAAAATCTGATTTATGCCCAAGAGAAATTTTTCTATGTACATTGCTATACATACATACATACATGCAAATGCAAGCTTATCACTGTCCAAAGACGCAAACAGATTAAGCTCTTAGCTGGCTAAAACATATTTTTGGCTATAAAACAAAAATTTGAATGTATATTTTAACTAAGAAGTGTACAACAAATATAATTAACGTTTTAATTATATTTCATTAATATCTTAACAAAGTCAGTTAGAAGCAATGAAATTTTATGAACTCCCACTGTTCTCATTTTTAACATCTGATTTGGAAAAACTTTGCCTTTTGTGTACTACTCCTAAAATGTAAATACACAGAAACTACAACTGATGTTCTATATGTACCTGAAAATGAAATACTAAATTGAATTAGCACTGAATTCTTAGATCTTGAACAAACTAGATTTACTTGGAATTTCCATATGCATACCAAAAACAATGTAAAATGATTAATATGGAATATTCATGAAGTGTCAGCTGGATGCACAATACGTCTTGTAATACCAAAGGCTCTTAAAAGGATGACTTGGTTTATGAAACATTTCTTAATTAAAAAGATATTTCTGAAGTAGATTCTTATAGCAGAAGGAAAAAGATTTCATTTTAATACATCTATAATTTAATCATTTTATTCCAGTAACTTTATACATTGCCCAAAGAAAAAAGGAAGATCACAGATAGCAAATATCATTTTAAAAACTAAGTTTCAAATAATTATACTGTGTTTTGGTACCCCCATCCTCCCCAGGCTCTTGACGGTTCCATGTTCTCCCAGATAAAAGAGCAAACCACGGGCAGCCTTCTTGGAGCCTCCTCGCATTGCAGTCCAGCCCAGACCCTACAGCCAATCCCTGAGCAGCTTTCTCATCTCCCTTGACGATGTCTTCTCGACAAAGCCCTAATGTGCGCAGCTCCTTCTCCTTCCTACTGTCTGCTTGCTTTGGGGAATCCCAGTCTATGACCCTGGATGTCCTTTACTCCCATTCTCCCAGCACTTTTCTTTTCTTTTCTTTCTTTCTTTCTTTCTTTCTTTCTTTCTTTCTTTCTTTCTTTCTTTCTTTTTTTGAGACAGGGTCTCACTCTGTAGCCCAGGCTGGTCCCAAACTCACTATGTAGCCCAGGCTGGCCTTGGACTCACAGCAATCCTCCTGTCTCAGCCTCCCAAGTGCTGGGATTACAAGTGTGTGCCACCACGCCCAGTTTATGTGGTGCTGAAGAATCGAACTCTAGTACTTAGTACTTGGCTAGCAAGTGCTTTAATGAGCCATTCCTCCAGGCCCTCTCCCAGTACTTGAGAGTTCATCTTCACTAATAGGCTCTTACTCTACAAGTAAACACAGTCTTACTCCCCAAATCCCAAATACACAATACTCTCCTGATCCTGTGTCCCACCTACCTATTCCTCTAGTTCTCTCCCTGCTTCCCAGCCAACCCTCTTGAAAGAAACATCCAGATCACCTGAAGTCTGTGTCCTCATCTACTTTTGTCATTAGTTCTAAATTTCCACTGGAAAAAAAACTGGGAAAAAATCCACAACAAACTCACTCGTGATCTCACCACTTCAAAAAATATCAGTGTGTTAATAAATAAAAGTCTCTCATCTCCAAATGCACACACCTCTGTGGCAGGTGGTTCTTAAAACTCTGTCAAGGCTTTCACACCTCTGGCCAAAGGTCACATCTCCTTCACCTGGATAAAAACGAGCCATTTTCCCCAGGGCGGAAGTACCTGTTCTTCTATTCTTCAGATGTATTTTACAACCAGGCTGGGGAAAAATATCACAACAGTTTTCATTCATTTTATCATCTTCAATGTCACAACTTTATGTGCTTTCATCTTAGAATGTTTTTATTGGAGAACAGAGAAAATATACCAAATTCTTAAATGTGAAAAAAAGACCACTGAACCTGGATATCATCATTTTTACCCATCTTTGTTACATTAAAAAAAATGAGAGAGAGAGAGAGAGAGAGAGACACTAGAAGCCACCAGTTTAGTCATAAGCAGCTTCCTGTGTGGCTGTCTTTACTCTTACCTTATAGCTTAGAGCAAATAGCACACTACATACATAACTGCAGTCAAACCCGCAAAGAAGTGAGAAACCAATGATAAGATATAATAATCACTGTGTTATTTTAAGTAAAATATAAGGAGATCTTTGTTTAAAAGCCTCTCTGACTAAATGTGTCTCTGGGTATTCTGTACCTTTTGATTATTGTGCTTTAAAAAGAATCTGTTAATTGACTTGGGGACCTGTTCAAGAGAAAGGGTTAGTCAATAAACACACCATCTGACTTCCAGCAGATTTCGTTTCCTTACATTTGTGCATACTTACCTGCAGATGCTCACAAAACACAAACAAACATGGAATTTCACATGAATTGAACGGCTGTAGCATTTACAATTTTGGTTCCCTAAGCAGAGCAGGTAGAGGCCAGACAGGGAAGGTCATGCAGAGGTCATGTTACCCAGGTCATTCAAGCCATGGAATATTATAGGACAGTATTACAGCGCTTCTTTCAAAAAGTTTGGTCGGGAGGAAAGGATAAAGGGGAACAAGGAGATAGGGCAGGAGAATCAAGGATGTCGTTACGCTTGCGACTGGAGGGATTTGATCATGTTTATTTACAGAAGGAAATATCTATCAGGAGACTAGCAAGCACTGGGCCAGGACTGGGTGAGGCAGGTCAGGTGAGCAGAGTTAGAAAAGCAGGTCTTGCAAAACCCATCTTTTCATTTGATTCACATAACATGTGAAGTTGCCAAAATTAAGAAAATGACCTCCCTGAGTTAGCATCCTTTAAAGAAGCCTTTGTTTATAGAGATGAAGTTAAGGCCCAGAAAGATCGAATGACATGGCTAGTTAGTAGTTTTGCTTTCACATAACGGATCCACTTCTCTTTCTCAGAGGCTACTGTGCCACTGGCGAACTGGGGGATAAGAGGGCAAAGGGAAGATGGAATATTTAGTAAAATTTTTACCATATCTCACAGCAGACTTATTTCTGTTTTCTACAAAGTAAATTCAAGAACTTTAACTTACTTTGCCAAGCTGGCCTCCTTGAGAAATAAATGCTCAGCATAATAAGTACACAGTCCTGACCATGAAAATTTGCTAACCCAGGAGTTCAAACTTGCTTCATAAATTTGGATAGAAAAAATCTCAGTACACTATTTCACATATGGTATAGTTTGTTATCTTCTTAAGCAACACATAATAAATTTAGTACCTCATGTTATCTAGGGCAGTACTTTTCAAAAAAATTTTAAAGTACAACTCATGTTTCAAACATTTTCCTATAACTTCAGTGTAACAAGTTCACAAAAGGAAAGGGAGAGCACAGCACTGAGACGGGAGATACATTGTAATAAATGACTATTCAGAAAGGTGTAACGGGGCTTAAGGAAATCAAAAGGCTGACAAAATACCTGAGATGTGGTATGTCAGCAGAAGACGGCAGCCACTGACCAGCTGACCCCGGTCCCACGCTCGGAAGCAAGGCATTTGCAGGTCATTTGCTGTCAGGAAGCATGGGGCCGTTGTTGATTTGTGTTCGCATTCAGAGGGCTAGAAGAAGGTGTCCTTGATGAGCTCATTTTCCGAAGCACGGTCCCTGGAGTGAGGCCTTTGTCACAGCTTGCAGATGGGTGTAGACTCATACTGGCTTACCACACTGCCGGTAGGAATATAAATTAGGATGGCCACTGTGGAGAACAGTTGGAGAGGCTCCTCAAAAACCCAAAACACACACACCATATGATCTAGCTAGCACACTCCTGATTCTGCACTTACGTATCTATCTAAACATGAAATCAGCATGGAAAGAGATACCAGTATGCACACTCATATTTACACAGTGCCTCTCACCATGCTAAGATACCGAGTCCGCCCAGGTGCCCGCAAACAGATGAATGGATAAAGAAAATGTGTGCACATGTCATAATGGAGTATTATTCAAGTATAACTAAGAATGAAATCCTGCGATTTGCATCAAAATTGATGGAACTGGAGGACATTACGTTAAGCCAGATACATAAAGACAAGTACTAGGGGTCCTTCTCTCTCACATGCAGAAGCCAAAACTCAACCTGAATGTAAAATGGTTGCTGACTAGAGACAGGGAAGGTAGGAAGATGGAAACCATGATGACACATCTGATCAGTGCATGCTATATTCATGTGCAGAAAACTCACACGGAACCCTAATCAGATGTACAACTAATATGTTAACAATGTTTGTTAAAAATAAAATTTGTCTTGAATTAATATTGGTCACCTGTTCATCACCGACATTGGCTAGAGAACAGTCTTCTTGTGTATAAAAAGTAAGCACATCCAATTTGTTTTCCCTCTTTGATATTTCCTCAGCCAAACCAGTAGGAGAGAGAATCAGGGATTATCCAGATACTAATTTGTGGAGGTCTGATCTGTCAGCTAGCCACACAAGTAACTTCATTCCACACTGCCTGTTCTAATTGCCAAATTTTTGTAATTTCTTTGAAAAACCTAGTACAAAACATGTAAGGCATCTTGACAGTCAGTACAAAATGTGGGACAAAAATAGTGATTTTTCTCCTCATCTAATATGCAGAAATGAAATTTAAATTGCCAAGCCACAATTTAAGATAGCTAGACTGAGAATGCTCTCATGAGATCTTGGTGAAAGAATGGTCACATTAAAGTGATTTTTTACAATGATTAAGGATAAAGATGAAAATATGATAAAAAAAATCACAACAGCGACTGTTTATTATCCTCTTGGAAATAACAAAGGAATTTATTCAAGAAAAGAACAAATAAGCCAAGTTTGAAAAGACCAAGAAGTCTTCCCACTAATACACAAACAGATCTATGAACTAAAAGACTCAAATTAAAAACAGGAAATGGTACAAATGACATTGAATCACTGGCATTGGGTATGATGGCATTTCTCACTGAAATGCACATGTGAAAAGAGAGAAGCAAGGAAATGTATTGGAAGAATGTATTCCTGAATGTATTTGGTGCATTCAAGATACTGAGAGAATGCATTATGGAAAACATATAAGCAAACAAAAAAATGAAAAATTGAGACTACTGCACATATTACAAAATGACAGGCCAAAGATAATCAAATTTAATCACATAACCCATTGTCTGGTGCCAGGTGATCAAAAAACACTGAACAGGTTTGCCTTCATGTCTGTTGCTTTAAGTATGTTTATATGGTATAGATTTAAGTTCATTTAATGTAGCAATGTGATATGTTTTGACTTTGTTTTGTTGTAGCAATTCACTTACTAGGTCACTAATGAAAGTTTATCCTAAGGAAACTGATAGATGTAAAGATAACCTTGTGAATGTAAAATGTGCACCTTCCAGTATTCAGCTAAGGCAATTGAATTTTATTTATTTATTTTTTCTCTTCTCTCCCATATTAACTAGTCTTTTGAACTACATGCTTATAATTATTTTCTAGTGTGAGGTGGTGGGTGAGGCCAGGTAAACAATGACAACAAAGATGTAGGAAAATATGGAAAAAAAAACTTTTGGTGAATATCCCAATGAAGGGATTGGTTGGATTCAGAGAGGAGATATCAAGATTTGACTACTGTGAACCCATTAGAGGAATAGGAAGCTGGGCAGAGTGGTGACTTGAGTGAAATGACTTAGGCGTGGTAGATTAATATGTTAAACACTGGTTTCTCTGACTTGGAAAACCCAGACACAGACATTCTTTGGAACCATATGAAGTGACAGCCGGAGCCAGGGGAAGGGACAGGGAAGTGTGGGAGGGTAGAAAATGGGAAGGGATTATGAAGTCGATGTGATGCATAGATGTACAAAACACCCAAATTCATTGTAAATGCTATGTATTACATTTGTATATTAATAAAAATAGTGGGGAAAAACACTGAACAGTAAACCATACTTAATAATGATTCAAAACTCCACTTGTCTAGTCATCTCCAATTCTTACTAAATTTAAAGCACCTGACAAAGCCAACAATGTAATTTCCCAGAAGAGACAGAAAGCAAAAATTGAAGCTACTATTCCATACCACAAAAGATAACCAGCAAATGGAACTGAAAGTGTCAGGAACTTTGAAAGAGTATGAGCATCTCACGCTGTCTGTTGTACCTAGTAAAGGCAACTAGAAATTCTGATTCCTTTTCTTCAATTAAAAATGAATCTGAAAAAAAAAAACTTGTACAAAAGAAAAAAAAAGGGGGGGGGAGAGAAGAGAAAGTGTGTCTGTTCTGACAAGGTTTTTACAAGAATACACGTAAGTCCTGGCAGTCTGTAACAGCAAATGAACATGAGAAATGATAAAATCTTTAAGCTTCCAGTGTTAGTTACTTTTTCATTGCTGGGACAAAATATCCAACATGCACAACTTAAGAGAAGGGTTATTTTGGATCCATTTCAGGTCTTATTCTGTTCACAGGCAGCTGGCCGAAGCAAACAGCTGAGTCCTAGCTATGGCAAAGCTGTTCATGGCATGGCAGGTGGGAAACCAAAAAAGCATCAAAGGTGGAGCTACCACATACCCTTTCAGGTCATGTCCCCTTCCAGGGACAACCCAGTGTTCTGACCCCTCCAGGTCAAGTCCAGGGATCCACCCCTTCCAGCGAAAGCCTCTGTGTTCCACCCCTTCCACCTGGGCCCCACTTCTTTCTTCCCAACATTTTTATCATGAAATGCATGTTTACAATGACTTGAGTATTTTGTACACATACATATCACATCAATATTACAATTCCTTCCTATTCCCATTTTTGGCTTTCCCATACCTTCCTCATCCCCCCAAACTTCCACTATCATTCAACTGGTTCTACAGAACATCTGTTTTCTGGGTTTCCCAAACCAGAAACCATGCAATATTTAACATACTTAATCTTCTGCCTCTGACTCACTTTATCGCTCAAACCACCACTCATTAGCTCGGTTTCTCACCTTTAGAACAGGCTGCAGTGGCCACTTGAAGCCTCTTCTCTGGGTAAAGCAGAACCCTTTTCTATGGTGATTTACCAAAAGTTATTTTTTCCTGTATCTTACTATGTCTTTATTAAGATTCTTTAATGTGGCTGCACCCACAAGTCTATATAAGAAGAGAAATATAACAAGGACATTCACAAGGCTAGAAAATGTGAGAAAGAAAAAGAGAAGTTATATTTCAAATTCCTTAGCTGAGTACTGAAAGGTAAATGTTTGTACATTCAAACGACATGCAGGCTGTCATCGCATCAATCGGTTTGCTTAGGATAAACTTACATCCAAACCAAATGGCCCCACCTCTTAACAGCACACAGGTCGATCGGAAATCTACAACCTACAAACACATGAGGCTTGATGGGGACATTCCAGATCCAAACCAGAGCACTTCCCAAAAATATCTAGTGATATTTTTAAATGCTAAAACAAAAAGGATTTTTATAAGCTGTGTGTGGAACCAGATATAAGAAGATTTAAAAAATAGCATTTTTTCTGAATTGTGAATAATATTCAAGTTAAAGGGGTTAGAATGGCAAGAAAGAAAATCCATTACTGGAACAGACATTTTAAAAGGATAACAAGTCTCCTGCTTGAACAAATTTCCTATTAAGAGACCCTGCAAATGGCAAATGAAACAAGGCAAAAACACTAAAACGAAATACCTATTCTTTTTTAAAAAGGGAAAACATGGATTATATAGCTGCAGATTGGTACTGATTCCATGATGTAAAGAATTAGATATAAAGCAATTGAAAATAGAAAGTAATCTTCAGAAATAAATACGGATTCACTGGAAAGTCACATCAAACTAAATTGAACTCTTCCTTCTTGAAGGTGATAATGAGGATGGTAGGGCAAGAGTATTGCTTTACTTGAATTTCAGCATTTGATTAATAGCTAATGGTATTCAAGTGGGACTTAAGAGTATCATGGTGAACAATTAGACATTTTGTTATTGGCTTGATGGGTTAACGCTGACCTCAGCATAAGTTCACAGTGGCTTGACCAGTGCTTTGCCTGCCCTCTGTTTGTCATTTCCATTAATGGAGGTCCAAAGTTAATTTACTAATGTGAGACAAGATGGCCAATGTATAATATGATTGGAATAGTATCCAACACTCTTACATAGTAATGTTAGCTTTAGTCAAAACAAAACTTTATAAATTTTAATCGTCTCAAAGAGCAACACTTCTGAATGCCAAACCAACTGTTGTTCAGTTTAAAATAGTACTCCGTTTTTAAAGAGTAAAAAGGAACCGTGCAATAGGAGCTATTATAAAGATATTAATCCTCACAACCACTCTGCATAGCAGGCATTTCTCCAACTTGAGAAAGCCAACGTGAAGAAGTCACATCTCTTGCCAGTTTCCAGCGAGGAAACCTGTATTCGTATTACATTTGTCTGATCGCCAAATGCATGCTCTACACTACTTGAACATTCAAATTCACGTGGGAGTCAGACTCCATTTGCTTTATTCCTCATTCTCATATTCCTGTAGTACATTTTATTTATTTCTTGGTGCTATTTCAAAATACTTCTTCCTTTTCTACAAGGAAGAAACATGTTTTCATAGATAACTTTACTTAAATAAAAATAATTTATCTCAAACACAGCCATCTTTCAATGCAGGTTTAGAACAGCGATTGGCAAATTATGGTCTGCAAACCGCATCCAGCCCACTACCTGTACTTGGTCAGCCCATGAGCCAAGGATGTTTTTATTTTTAAGTGGGTGGGGAGGAAATGACACATAAAAATTATGTAAAATTCAAATGCCAGTGTCCATAAAAATTTTATTGAAACATAACCGTGTTCATTTGCTTACATATTGTCTGTGGCTGCTTTCCTGCTCCAGCAGCAGAGTTGAGCAGTTGTGACAGAGACCATCTGTGGACGCTCCCTGCTTTGTGCTGCCGTTGCACATGCTATCAATCTCAGTAATGATGATAACTCAACATTAAGTGCCATACACACTGTCATGCAGGTATTTTATATTTCATTACTTGTGCATAATCATCATGCTAAAATAGCAAAGTGATCTTTGAGCATTGCACTTTTAAGGCACAGTGGAGTGTGGATTATTTTGTTATATAACTGTATGGCAAAGCAGTGTGTTCATTATGCAATATTTTAACTGTGCTACAAGAATGCATGTCAACATCCCAAGAATAAGTGTACATCGCAATATTCCTCACTCACAGGAAAGCAACAGTTAGAAAAAGCAGACAAGTGAAACATAAGATCTTATCACCACCGAATTTATTCACACGTATTTAAAAACCATGAATAAAGGTGAAAGGCAACTTTCTGAGTGGCTCATTCGTCAGCCAGGCAAAGAAAGCTCCTCACTAATGGTGTATGTAGACTGCAGCAGCCGGAAAGTGTCCAGAGAAAATAAACTTGATTATGACCATAGCTTTGTAACAAAAACAGTCGCTTGAACACATAGGTCACACTGGTGTCACTGACCATCAACTTTAGAAACAGGCAAATGCTTTCAAGTAGCTTTCCTTGTTGTCTGGTAACTCAGCAGGTGTTACTAATCCTGCCCAGTTTATTATTTACATCAGTGCTGTGAATGAAATAACGCAAAACTCAGCTTTTCAGAATACTCCATATGGAACAATGGGAAAGGACATTTTCAAAGAAGTTAAGAAAATACCAGTTCAGTACCATTAGAAGTGAAATCTGCTAAAACGTTTTAACCATGGATGGTGGCAGAAACGTATGGGAGTAGGAAAAAGTTAGATGGATGGATTTACGTAGCTTGTGACCCCGTAAGTTTGAAGTTGACAGTACCACACTGTACTATTCATTGTTAGTTTGCGGGAGGAAAAAATCTAAGTTCATTACGTTACTGGACTAGAAAAATCGTTAACACAGAACTCTCAAGTTTTGTCAGAAACCAAAGCTGCAGAACCTGACGTGCCCACCTACACAGAAATTCGATGGCAGGGCAGTTTATTGCTTTTCTTAGCCTCGGGAAAGGTAGAAGTTTTTATGAATGAGAAGAATCACAATCACTATTACTGAACACTGCATGGCTTTGAAAATTAGCTTTTGCTGGACTAGGTGTTTCTTCGTAAACTCAACATTAACACTGCAAAGCAAAACAGCCCTTTCACGTGACACGCAAAAGCAGCGTGATTCTGATGACTGTTCATGTTATTTGAATCACAAGTAACACGAAGCTGGTTTACACAATCCCCACGCTGTTAGGTTTAAACAAGAGGAAAGATTTTCATCCTCACCCTCACACAAATTAGCCGTCAATAGATTTTCCACAGACCACATATATTTCCAGTTGCATTTCTGGACTACAATATAAGTGCAGGGAAAACTTCCATAATCAAAGTCCACTTAACTGTAAAAATGAGGGAGCATCCACCTAACTTACAATCTGTGCTGTTTTATGCTAAAAACCAAATGTCAAAAGCAAAATATAAAAGAAATCTATAAATACTTTGTAAATGATGAATATGCTAAAAAATCATACACCAAAGCCCTGGTGACAGTACTGGGTAGTGCCTCTGTATGAAAAGGTGTTTTTCACAGAGGAACCACAACAGACCAGCACTAACCGATGAGTATTTGCCACCAATTTCAAACTCCAATTAGATAAACTCTTCCCTCAAAATAAATAAAATCCTATCATTACTAGATTGGTACTATAGAAAAATTTTATTCAAATGTTAATCTATTTTGAATTTTACCAGTAAAATCTGTGAAAATGTTTTCTTATCACTGCCTATGTATATAAGTCTCAATTTTGCAAATGATCTCTTAACCTTCTAATCCAATCAACAAAACCCTGTAAAGCTGAACAAAAACATCAAGTAAGGTATACTTGTGACTTTCTTGTGCCTGAGTCCAAATCATTCTTCAAATGTACTCATTCACTAAATAAATAGCTAACATTATCTTCGTAATTCTGAAAAATAGCAATAATGTTTCTAAACTTAGAGCAATTAGGTTCGCTTATGCTTTATTTTTGGGGGGAAGGGGTTACCCAAGTATGACTGGAGGATACTTACTTTGCCTGCTCAGTAGCTATTCAACTCTCCTTCTGATTTCAGTACACTAATTTTTTGGGTTTTCTTCAATTTCATTTCACTGCCAAAGTGTCTCCCAAAGAAGGACCCAGGATGGGCTAATCACGAAGAGAATAGCACTCCCTTGTCCACAGTAATGGGCTCAACGGCGAGCACGTCAGCCTATGTGGGCAACAAGGCAAGCCTGGGAATTTTCTGGAATGGCTGATACTAGTGGCTCTGATTTTCCTGTGGTTTCTAAGACACAAAAGCAAGTCTCAAGCCGCTGGGTGGCCACTTTTCCATCAACATGGAAGTGAAAACAGAACAAAATGCAAAACCAAGAGATGCAGCAAGCCAGAATCTTATCTTGTACAGCTGGACTTCGCAGTTAAATGAGAATGTATACTTCTAGTGTTAAAGGTCCACTGCATCATGTGTGGTTTAAAAGGTTCTTACTAATAAAATTATAGTCACTGAGTGTGAAACCCCAATTATTCCAGATAAAGACTTAAGGATTTTGGCATCATGTTCAGATACTTCTGCTTTCTTTGTTGTATCTTTTTGTGTATTAGTGGGGGTTGAACCAAAAGTCTTCTGACTGAGCTACCATACCCAATTGTTTCTAATATTTTATGTTGAAAAAGGGTCTTGCCAAGTCACTAAGTTACTCAAGCTGGCCTTTCATTTGTGAGTCTACTGCCTTAGCTCTTGAATAGCTGGAGTTTCCAGCCATGTGCCACCATGTGCAGCGCTTCTCTTGCCCCTTAGTGTCTCAGATGCTTAATAGACACTTTATGTAACAGGCTCTGTGCTGTTCTGCCTCAGCTGCAAGAGCACCAATAATGTCATTTGGTAAAACTCCTTCAAGGACCTAGCAAAATGATAACCTGAGTTATTGTCACAAACATGCAGATGCTCTCCATCTGCAATGATTTCAAAGTTGTTCACTTCAAATAGAATGACGAATTTCTGAGAACATTACAGTACGATTTCACTTTCAAAAAGGAATAAAATTATTTCCCTTAGTTCATTAGAAGAGAGATTTATCTAATTATTCTGTCAAATGGCTCAAAAATATTAAAAAAATGAAATCAAAAACAGGTCCATCTGGCTATGTGCTCCTCACAACTGTATTCTAACAAAAGAAAAAAAGCACATTCCTTTATGAACTAAATTAACAAAATATCTACCTTAAATTAGTGAAATTCGTTTTTTTTTTCATAATTAGAGGAAAGGGTAAAGCGCAAGTTTAAAAAAAACTACCTTTATTTTTTTATTTCTTTTTCAGTTACATACTTTTAAACAGGGATGTGTTTCATTATTCAGACATTCAGGCAATGCTGACTTCATTAGTGTTGACAGTAAAGAAGCATAAAAATGCAAAATATTGTTGGCGTAACCTGAACATACCTGCATTACCTATTATTGACCAGTCTGTGTTGCCAAAAGACTTATTCCTCGGCATTAAAACGGAGCACTTAAAAAATATTGCTAAAAAGCAAATGTCTACACACTGGTCTTTGCAGCAAATAAGGGTATTTATACTTTTAAAATATTTAGGTCCATAATTGGATTAATATACACACCTTCTTATGTATAAGGAGTTCAGATCATATAAACAACTGTACAGTCCAAAAAACCCTACTGAGAATAAAACTAAATAAGCTTATGATAAGAAATACAGATACCGTATATATTTACAAATATCATAGACACACAAATTTGGTCAAATACTGTAAAGAAAGAAGTGGTTTCACATTATAATGGTCAAAAAAACCATCTACCTTGCTCAAAGCAAACAAAATCCAAATTCATTATGTGAATCCTAAGAGTTTAAGACATCATGAAAGTACACAGCGAGAAAGGAAACTACCGACCAAATGATACAGCAAGTGCTTTCTAGGCTGAGTGTGGGCCTCTGAAATGAAGAAAAGGTCATCCGCAGGGTTCACAGCAACAATGACAAACAACATCCTGATTTATAGCATTCATACGGGTGCCTAATCTGTCAAAAACAATGCAATGAATTTTTGGCTAGTAAGAAAAATAAATTATAAAGTACAATTAAATCCCTGTAAGTGTAATAATGAAAAACAGTAATTCTTTTACTGTAATATACTTTTTAAATGTTACCTTGAGACAATAAAAATAAATAAGCCTAACTGGAGGCACACACTTAAACAACATTAAGGGACTGCATGGAACAAGTCAGTAACAACTGCGTGAGAGACAAGGATGAGATCTGATCAAAGTAATTATCTTTCTAGCCAGTTTTTTTTTTTTTTGACCCTTCTTGAAAATACTGGCTAGTACAGAGTGACAAAAATCTTTATGGCTTAAAACAAAACATAACTGAGATGTGGAACGGACTTCCTTTTTTACAAAACTGTTACTTTGTTCATATGCAGGCACTTCAAAAGACTATGGAGGCAAAGCACCCAATCCATCCTCTCTAAAATATTTTTCAATCATCAAAATTATGCTAAAGAGTAGAGAAAATTCCAGAGAATTAGCAAAGTTGAATACAAGAGAATAATGTGCACAGAGGGCAAGAGAGTGACCCAGTTTTTATTGCTGGGGGTCTTCTTGTTGTCAAAGAGCAAAACAACAGACACCATGGCATGGCACATCCAAAGTTATCTGCATAAAGGAGAATGTAATCGCTCTGCAGTAGGTTTCAAAGGGATTTCTTTCGGTTTCAACTTACGCCTTGCAACAAGGTTCACATTTTTTCTTTCCCTTAGTGTATTAAAAGAAAAAAAAAAAAACTCCAACACTTATCATTTCTCAAGGTATTCATTTCTTGCTATCTAACATACACTATTGTCTGGAAGCATAAAGTTACATTATACAAATATTTTGTATTTTTAAAAAATAAGCACTTCTGTCACTTCTGCAACACTGTACTTCACATAGTGGTGCAACAAAAAGCAAAGCTCATTATTTCCCACACTTCCTGTGGTGTATGTTACTAACGCCATCTGCCAAACCCACAGAGCTGCTCCCTCAGTACCTCTGGGCAGGACTGTACCATGATTTCAGAGTGCCAATATGATTCATGAATAACAGTACCATTAGCAATGTTGAAATCAATGCACATGTCACAAGTGGGAACTCCTCAAGGAATAATCTTTTTTTTAATATTTGGGAACTGTTTTCTCTGTTGAATTGTCCACTGGAAAGAAAATTTCAGTTTATGATGCTACAGGTGAAATAAAAATCAAATTAGGCATAGATGGTTGACAAGATACTGTACTTCTTTCTACAACAGGAGAAAAGCTTCTGAAAAAAATGTCTGGAGGGCTCTATCCACCAAGACCCTCTCACTGGTCCATTCCATTCACTGATGGGCAAAGCATTCGTGTTGACAAAACTTTAAAGCTTCCACAAAAGTTAAATTAGAAAAAAAATATGAATGTAAGATAACCACAAAATGAAGTACGAAAGTATGACATATTTGTTTCTAAGAGTGAGTCTCTGAAAACACATGTGGTCACTACAGAGATGATTTTAATCACAAGACGGCAGAAGAACATGAAAGTAACTCCCCATGATCTGTCTGTGTCCAAAGTCATTTGTGGCGTTGTATGGTTTTCCTTTTCCTTCGTTTGAAAAAACAGCAGCACCTGCAGATGAAGGAAATAGTCCTTTTATCATAAAAGTACTGAAATTTTCAAAAGGTGAATCTATAACACAGACAGTTATAAAAAGGAACAGGCTAATGCAGTACAAACAGTGAGCATATCAGTGAAGCACACATATTACTGAAACTAGTGTTATAGCAAGATATTCCATGCAACATAAAAAGAGCCTCTCAGTTCAAAAGGCCTTGCTCCAGAAATTTAAGCACCATGGTACTCCGAATCTTAATGACCCATCATACTTCAGTAGGATGTTCAATAATCTCCAGTGGGGCATTCTTTTATGAAACTCAGGCCATGCAGTTTCTCCCTTTCTCTCTATTTTTATATGGCTTCTAAAGCTACTGCTAGAAGAATAATAGTGATTCCCAGTACTGAGGATTTCATTTTCACTAACAATCAATCTGGATCCCAAAGAACAACAAGTATTTTCCATCATATTTACAAAACAGGAGAGAGAAGATACATTAAATAGAACAGAAGACTGGCAGTTCCAAATTTTTTAAGGAATGCCAAACTCTTACTATTTTAAAATCAGAGAATATTTATGCTTAGTATTTAAAATAACATAATCTAAGTAACTGTTTTAAAATACAAGTATTATGTATTCAAGACAATACAGTGTTAATTTTTAATCCTATATGAGAAACATCTAGATATGATTCCTTAGAGAACTAGTTTCTCCCACAGTAAATTAGGCTAGTCACAAGGAGATGCAGTAACACCACGGATGCCACAGACTGATGCTGAGGGTGGTGTGCCCCAAACATGGAAGAACATTGGTCTGCATCACCACCTTCCCCAAATCTGCCTGTCTATCACCTAGCTACCATCATCCGCCTAGCTGTCTCCTTTCTTCCTCCCTCTCTCTGCATTTCCCTCCCTCCCTTTCTTATATGCGTGCACTTACACACGTACACACACGTACGTACACACACACACACATGTACGTACACACACACCCTGGGCATTCCTTCAAACAAAGGTATGAACATTATGTGTGAATACTGCTTTTTCCTCCTCTACTCCCCCTATCAGAACATTCTGTGCAGCAGGTATACATATAGCAGGCGCACAGATATACATACACAGAGTGAAGCGTCTTTAAAACATACCAGATCAACCCAAAATGCCTTTAAGATTCATCTCTAATTCCCGAAGTTAAATTTATTTTTTGGCTCAGGCTAGCATGGTTGGAAAGCCTTGAAATGTCCACTCAAGTCCAGTGTGCAGGAGTGTTTACATGTATTTAATAAAAACAAGGCATGTGCAAGTACAGGGAGATTCTATCACCAAAAGGCACCAATCCAAGATTGTGTATACATGACCTTATAAAGATGCTGCTGCACTTCTTATCAAGCCACACTGGCAAAAGGATATTACCTCAAGATCTGCAAGCTAAGCATAACAGGTATCACGTATCTTACACAGCACAATATGACGGAGGTGATGTGACTGCGGGACAAGTCTCACCTATTTCTTTGAAATCAATGTGCGTAGAAATCTGTACTGCCCAGTTAAATGACACAATCTTTCTACCTACATTATAACTTCAGGTCATTTCTTGTGACTTATTCCATGACTATAAAACCAGGAGACAATGAAAGCAAAATTATGAAAATAATGTACACAATGACTAGACCATGCAATATAACTAATTCAACATTATGTTATTGATAAGTATGTGTAATTGAGTCGTCAAAAATTTTACTTCATTGAGGTGAACACCAGAAAAATAAAAGAAATTCATTACCAAATCACAGGTCTAGAGAAGTGCTATCTTTTTAAAACAAGTACAGTAGACTTTTCCTAGATTTGGAAAGTGTAATTCCCTTTAACTATAGCAAACTTAGGCATTTTCAAATTTCATATAAATCTCCATAAGAGAAAAATATGCCTGACTTTTGTCATATTTTAACAGATAAAAAAAAATTATTTTAAAATGCATCTTTCAATTAAAGACCTAGAAATGAATCAAAACATGAGAACATAGCATTTGGAAGAAATAGACCAAATAACTATAGTACTAAATTTAAAAATCTGAACATTTTTCTGTGGAAATTTGTTAATGATTAATACAGGGTTCTTCTAATTGTTATCACTTGTCATTTCAAATTCCAAAGCACTTTTTTTTTTTTTTTTGAGACAGGGCCTCACTGTATTTCTGGCTGATCCTGTACTCACTATGAAGCTCAGATGGAATTTGAACTCAAGGCAATCCTCCTGCCTCCGCCTCCCAAGTGCTGGTATTACAAGCTTGAACCACTACACCTGGCTTATGTGGTGCTGAGGAATCAAATCAGGTCCTTATGCTTGCTAGGCAAGTGCTCTAACTGTTGTGCAATTATTCCAGATCCCCAAATTACATTCTTAAAAAGAATAATTTATGAGCACTCCTCAGGCTGCTGCAGGAGGAGTGCAAGTTCAAGCCCAGACTGGGCAAATCAACAAGAACCTGTCTCGAATATAAAAGAAAAATGGGCTGAAGATGTAGCTCAGTGCAAAAGCTCTGGATTCAATCCCCAGGAATGCATGTGTAAGTTATATAAGCTTTGTAGAATGAAAATTTTATATAATGGAAATATTGATGAACAAGCTCAAATCACAATGCCTCATTAATTTTTCCAGGATTGTCTTAATTTTGAAAGTTTTTCTGACATATTAAGTAACCTTTCTTTCAACAGTATAAGTATTATCAAATACAGAAAACCACAGAGAGCATTTATTTGAAATTAAGTAAGATTTTTCAAATAAAATCTCGGTGAAAGACTCAAACATGATCTTAAAAAAAACCAAAAAGACAACTACTTTCAGAAATAAATCCCACTCTGCCTATACAAGAAATTACCGCCAGAGGGCAGCATTGCATTAACTGCCGTGAATGAATCCAACTACACTGATATTTTAACGTGTAACTGATATCTTAATGGTCATTCCTAAACAGTTGATCTATAGTCTTTTAACTAGGAAACTAATCTCAACTGTCTCCTGTCCCAAGCACTCAATCTTAAAAATGGCTATTCAGTGACACGTTGCTTTTTTATTTTCCTGTAATTATTTAATATCACTTTGGAATTCTTTCACTTGTATACTTATTTCCTCCTTCATGCTAGGATGTTAACGTTACAAGACTTGTTCACAGCGTTATCTCACAGATTAGCGTTACACTGGTACTCATTTAATATACTGAATAAATAAAAGGCTTTCCTTGGAAATGCAATTAAATCACAGAATTAAGAATTTGTCAAAATTCTAAAGCACACTCTAAATTTACAGGCCTCATTTATCACTCACTAACTTCAGGGAGCCCCACAAAACGAGTATTTTAGTGCCAAGATGAAGCTTATCTGGAGAAGATAGCTTGTACCAGACTCCTACAGCAACTCAAAATCCCAAAACTAGAAAGCAGTGCTCTCCAGATACATCCCGGGTCACCCCGTCTTTTTCTCCCCTTCCTATAAAACCTTAGCCCTGGCCGCTATAAAATGAACACTACAGACACTAAATGGGTCCAGGCCTTCAGTTTACATGATTTCAGGCAAATACATGAAAAGGGACAATGTAATTTTAATGCCTGGTATAGTTACAGGAGGAAGGGAGGAAGCATCAGTTACTGTGAATAAATACAAATTATAACAAGTATTCCAGGAATGAGCACATACGACAGTCCTCAGATTATATATACACATTGTTTTTAATCAATACACTCAATTACATAGTTTCAGAAAAATATCCAGATCTATAAAAATTTTAAATGCATTTGCTCACCTTCCTGCTGATTCATTATTCAGTGACTACATTTTCTTACACATTAGTTCATACTACTTTAAGGTTTCTTCACATCTAAACTATTGGAACTACCCTTCAATAAACTTATTAAACTTAACAAACATTTAAATCAAGTTCTTTTCAAACGAGGCCTACACACACGTAATGAATTCTTGCCTCTTTCTTTAAATTCCTTGGTTGCTTTCATTGGACCCATGCCTTGTAAGTCAAGTGGCATATAGAATGTTCTGCTATGAACATTAGTATCTAACCTGAAGCTCTAAAGCTACATCTCTGCTCTCAAATTCTTTGAAAATAAACATTAAGTTCAGCTTTTTGATGATTTCCAAGGTTATTTTCTTAAATGCTGTTATGCAAGAAACACGAAGTCACAATGGATCAACGTCCTGAAACTGACAGAAAACACAGAAAGCGAGGGCCAAGGTTCCACCCCTGACACTCCACACCCTCCATGCTCATGACCTTTTCCTCCACCTAGAACTTACTTCATTCGCCTGCATCTATGTTATACAATTACTTCTCTCCAATCCTGAAAACTAAAATAAGTTTTCCTATTTGAAGTTATTATTTAATATTTATTTTTAAAATAGGTAAGATTATGTAATATAATAACATGTGTCTTCTAGAACCTACCTACTCAGGGCTGCAGAATATAGACACTAGTGACCTGGGTTAATGAGTATATAGAATCTATCTTTTAAGACATCGATCTTTAATTCTTTGGTAAAGGATATTTTCACTTAAAATTAACAAATTACTATTTAAAATATAATTTTGTATTTTTTTAGATCGCTTGATTTAAAAAAAATTATTTAGCTAAAAAATTCATCTCAAACAGTAAGTCCATCCACAAGTGGTGTACCTACAGACCCATCCTCATCTCCAATTTCAACCTGTCCAGCCACACGCAATTAGTCTATCTGCCTGAAATGACTTGTAAGATCTCTCCATCTTCTCATGCTAGCTTAGCTCAGAAATTTTCATTCTGCCCTACATTACCTGGGGCCTTTTTAACAGAACTCTCAGTCTAAGTCACTCTTCTCTCTAATTTGTCTCCACCAAGTTCACATAGCTCTCAAAATATGGGTCCCAATCAGTATGTTCCCCTCAGTCTTACTTTTCATTAGAGAGGACACAAGAAAGGCAGTGAAGGAAGGAGGAAAAGAGGAAAGTTAATAAAACCAAAACCAAGCATTTATCACCATCTCTAGAATATACCGCAATGTTTCACATTCTGTATCTTTATACATGTTCTTCTTTGTACCTAAAATCCATTTATCCTCCCCTAAAACACCAAACAGTTTTTATCATTTTGCACAATAATTTCAGTGATCCTCTCATCAAATGACCTCTTAAGGAAACAGTTAATTGTTAATCTTTATAATTCTAGAGACTATCAAAGTCCTAGCACTTAGAGAATAAATGAATAGACCTAGACTGTCATCTTAACGTATTTTTAAAAATCACCATTTAATCCCTAGAGACTACTGACCTAACATATATATTCTTTTTGTTTTTCTAGGAAAATTTTTATTTTTAAACTGCTTTCTGCAGAGCTGGAGGAATGGCTCAGCAGTTAAAGCGCTTGCCTGGCAAGGACTAAGTCAAGCACTAAGTACCCGAGTTTGATTCCAGAGCACCACGAACTCCTGCAATCCCGCCACTGGGAAGGCTGAAACAGGAGGATGCCCGAGTCCAAGGCCAGCCTGGGCTCCATCCTGAGTTCAAGACCAGCCTGGCAACAGAGCAAGACCCAGTCTCAAACAAACAAACAAACAGCAACAACAACAACAAACTGCTGTTTGCAACCTGACAAATCCCAGGAAGTGACACAGCCTCATACCAGCTGTCAAATGAATATTCCTGAGGCTCAACCTGATCATATTGTTCACAAGCTTTAAATCACAGCTTGCTGATGGCAATGTCTACATTTCTTTACTGGGCTACCCCTTGGAGATCAGACACACAGTCTATATGTTCCCTAGACTTGCAGGGACATTCCTCAAACTTGTTTCCTTCTTTCTTTGCTCCACATATTATACAGTCCCTTCATTCTGACTCCTACCCATCTCTCTTGTCAAACTGTGCTCATGTTTGAGAACTGCTCCAAATGTATCTTTCCTATGAATACTTGTCTTATCTTCCTACACAGAAGTACATACTATTCTCTGAACTCAATACTTTGTTCTTCTCCTATAGTACTAATCCTGTAACATCTTGTATTAGACCAACCAGTTGCCTGGTATTAGACCAAACTTCACTTTGGAAGCTTCTTAAAAATACCGAAAGCTAGGCCCTACCACTAACCAACTAGTTAAATCAGAAACTGTGAGTGTGTATCTTAAGTATTTGTATATTTTAAAAACTCTCCAGGTGACTATAATTTGAACCTAGGGTTGAGAACACTGTATAAAAGTCACAGATATATTTCCTGCCTTTCCTAACGGTATCTAAACCTTGATACATCTTTATAACCATTATATTACCAAACACACAATAACCTGTTCAGTAACTATTAGAAAGGGAAAAGAAAAGGGAAAAATGTTTCCATAATATTTACCAAATAAACTAAGGGAAGACTTGTTCTAAATTTCTTCTAAGAATGATAAGGGCACTATCATTTATATCACCTTAAAGTAACCTTCTCAATTAGAATAAGCAAGTAAGGCAAAGTCCCATTACTAATGAAGGAAAACTTCATACATGGGTGGGTAGGACAGACTTCTATCACTTGGAAATTTTATTATTTTCCTCAATGAAGTGTTAAGCAAGTTCAGAATGTTAAAATGTACACTTTAGAATACACTGGTAATTGACGTGGTGAGAGGGATCTCTGCTACTCAGAGAAGAAGAAAGGAAACAATCTGTAAAAGAAAACTCTAAAAGTTTGTAGCAAGTACTCCGTAGAACAGTAACAGAAAAGAATTCAATCTAGAAAAGGAAATTACAGTCACAGTTATTAGTAAGAATAACAGGATATAAGGAACTTATTAATAAACACACTGTTGTGTTCAGAATAACCCTAATTAAAGGAAAAACAAACACTTTATGTTTAAAGAATTTTTAGTGAAGTGGTACAGAAGTTTCACAATTTCTGTTACCTATCGAAAGCTTCACTGAAATCACAGATCACTATTCTCTTTCTCCTTAACATCACTTTATTAAGATGTAATTCACGTATCATAAAATTCAGCTTTTTATAGTATAAAAAGCAGGGTCAGTAGCATATTCACAGAGCTGTGCAGCCATCACCTTTATTTAACCAAAGCACTTCCATCACTCCATAAGGAAACGCTGCTTTTCAGCTATCAGCAGTCCCTCCCAACCTCCTCTTCTCTGCCACAAGCAACCATTAATCTAGTTTTTGTGCCTATTCCAGGAGACTGTACTCAAATGTAATCACAAAGTATGTGGCCTTTCACACATGGCTTCTTTCACTTAGTATGTTTTCAGTCTCACTCATCCACACTCTTGTATGACAGCTTATCATATTGGCAAACCACAGTACTTTAATTTCTGCAATAATTAACAAATCCCAAATAGCTAAAATATATGTCATTGATCTGATTTCATTTCACTAAAATATCTGACCACTGGGGATTTGTTTTTAAAAAATTTAAGCCACAGCATGGCATTTGAGATATATAAAGAAAATAACACAACAAAGGCAAACTTAAACTAGTGGAATAATGGGTTTGGAATGAAAAATGGGGCTTAAACAGGAGGCAGACTATGAAAATTATGGAAGGCTTTGGTGTCAGGACAAGAAATATGGACACAATGCTCCCACAAATGGAAAACATTTCCCTAAAGAATAGTCTTCCTATCATCTTTCTCCTTTCTCATCCTTCAGGGGCTACCGAGAGATCCACACCCACAGCCATCACACAACATACACACACACCCACCCACCCACCCATCCAAGCTAAGTAAATCACTATGCCATTCTTCCAAGTCAACTCCACAAAGCACTCTCAAGTCATTCAGGGCAGGAAGTAATCTTTCTCTTCACAAATTCTTTTTTATGTGCACTGTATTATACTATACGCTAATATAACTTAGTTTTCCACTGAGTGTGTAATCTACTTACAAGCAAGAACAGTATCAGGTATTTCTGGTCTTAGCAGTATAATTATTAAGACATCAAAAGGATAAACATAAGTTAGATGGGAAACAAGCATGTGAATGAGGACCGCCAGTTTCAGAGAAGCCTGTGGGCATGGAAATGAACCTTTGGGATACAGCTGGGAACTAAAGGCCCTGGCAGGCTGAGATGAGAGAGGTCAGGGGTCGATGGTAATGGAGGAATCAGCAGGGGAGGAAACAGCTAAATACCTGGCCTGGCGCATGCCAGGAAAAATTCCAAAGCTCTACTACATTTAATTTTCTTAACAACTTAGGAGGTAGTTATTAATGTCCTCTATCAAGAAAAAGAAACAAGCTCAAAGAAAGCAGCGAAGATGAGGCAGAGCTAAATTCTACAACTTAGGTTCCACTATCTATACAGGACGTGAGCATTCTCACCTCCCACACCACTACACTAGTTTCCTAACTGGCCTTTTGTAGCTACACCTAGAATTCACAAACATAAGCTGGGATTTGTATTTTTTGTTTAAAAACACAAATGTACATAGTTGGCTATATCTTCAAGTACACTTAGTCATATTATCATAATTCTACAGTCAAAACTGATGAAATCAGATCTTCAAAAAAAAAGTCTCCACAGTTTTCCTCATTTTGCAGCTAACAAATGTATTTTTATCAAATCATATGCTTGGCTATAACTAAAATCAATAAAATGTTTCAGAATTTAGTAATCTAAACAACTGTCTTTATTCATTCCCAAGTCTGGCTAAAAATTTGTCCTGAAACTGAAATAAGCATTTTTAACACAATATTACAACCAAGGGCTAATTTCAGGAAAAAAAAATTAAATTCAATACTACTTCTATTAGTAAGTACATTGTCTTTCATAATATTGGTAATTACCAGAAACTATTTAGAGAATTTTTAAATTACTTTCCTCACTAGAGCTTACCATGAAATTTATCAATATTGTATTCAATCACAGTGATAACTAATTAGTAAATAAAAATTTTTTAGTAATACTATGGAGTGAGGCATATATACTTAAAATTAAAAACAGAAAATGAAGTCAGAAACCTTTCTATTCAAAATATCTAATAACTCTTGGTTATAAAACAAATGCAAAAGCACACACAGAGCTGGTTAATACCATCCATGCAACTGAAAAGGGCATCCATATCTATGTTGCTTTAAGCAAACAGCTGTAGCAGGCAAAAGAGCTCCTCAAATATTTAACTCTTGCTTTTCAGAGCTAATGTTAACAACACCAAACACTTTCATATGTTTTACCAATTGTAATTTCCGTGTTGTAACATTTTTTAAAAGAAACACCAAAATAATTCTAAATCTTTGAAATTACAGTCAATGGAGCTATTTCTGCCTGCCTACACTTGAAAACTCACCACATGTTCAACACTTTCTGGCAGCTATACACAAAAACAAAAAAAAAGGAAAAAAGAGAGGGGGGGGAGAGAGAGATCATCAGAAACAGCCCACAACAAAACAATTATGTTGCTTTCATGACTAATTTTTTGAAGCATCATTACCATAATTTCCATTTTTAATCATTAAAAAATAATAAAACATGCAACCTTCTAAAAATTATGTGTTCTTACGTTTGTAGAATAAAGTATAACCAATAATACAACAATAACTTTCAGGTAGCACTCCTAAAAAGCAAAAGCTAGAAATGTTTTTAATTTTAAATGAGTTTAAGAGTTCTCAAATATCCTTGTATTATTAAAATATTCCTGAACTAACATGACATTAAACTTAGTGACCAAAATAACTAACCATATACTTATTTGGCATGCATCTATTTTCTAAAAAAATTTTCTGAAATAACTATGTAACTACAAATATCAACCACACATAGTTTAAGAATAAAAACTAACTAAAAGCAAGCCAGAGCCCAACGTACTTTGTTTCATCCATCACTTCCACTTCCGTAGGGGCTGTGATGGGAGCATTTGAACGTCCTGCAGTAGGGTCGTCTGTATTCAACTCTCCATTGGTAGAACTTACAACCTGTTTAAAAAGAAAAAGGTTATTCTATATATGTGTTATATATGTATATATACACACATACAAAACTGAGTAAAGGTTAAGGTATTTTAATTTAAAAGTTATGAGGAATACAAAACAATTAGTAGTAGTTGTTCATACCCGAATATAACAGTATGACTGGCTTATTAAAAATCAGTCATCCTACATGTACTTTCTAATTACTTCCTTTCCTTTTTCTGTCTTATTTCTGGTTTTGAAAACTACCTCCTACAGTAACATCTCAACCGGACATTCTGTCTTCTGTATCTATTTGCTCTGATACACTGCTACTCCATAAATTACTTTGCTTGGGAAGTTTAATATTGTTTCTTCCCATGTATCCTTCAATCTGTAATTATGTTCAGGTCTCTACCTAATATTGCCCACTTAAAGAAACGACAGATTTTCTGTCTCTCTCTCTGAATTTCAAACTGTATGTATGTATGTATTTGGAGCCAGGGTCTAGTTCTGTAGTCCAGACTGTTCCAGAACACACTATGTAGGCCCAGCCCGGCTTTGAATTCACATGAATCCTCCTGCCTAAGCCTGCCGAATGCTAGGATTACAGGCCTGCACTACCCTATTCACCTTACGTGGTGGTATGGAATCAAACTCAGAGTCTTGCAAGTACTCTTAACTAGTCAGCTACACTTCCAGCCCCTCTTCAGATTCTCAGAGAACACCTCTAAAGCAGGACTTCACTATCATACAATCTAAAGTGTCCATACAGAAATTTTCATGCTGTACTTTATTTGTATGGTATTTACTAGCACAGGTACTGTTACTTGTTTCCAGTGCTTTCTGACACTCTGCTTTCATTAAAACCGTTTATGACAACAGGAACTTCGTCCTGTTCCCTGCTATATCACACACAGAGCGGGCGCTCTAAGTATCTGTCAAAATGAAAGCACTCACACTGCATGAAATCCTAAGAGGAAGCCCAGCACAAAACTCCTGCCTTCTCCAAATTCCCTCGGACCCTATAAACTCAGCTTATGGGGAAAGGGAAAGGGAAAGGAAAAAAGAAAGGGAAAGGGAACGGGAAGGAAAGGAAAAAAACCCATGTAAGTCACTCCTTCCGCTCTTACAAAATTTCCCATTAACTTAGTCCTTAACTCTTTCTAATCTGTTATCTCAACTTCAGAACTCCACTAAATTTTCCCTTGAAAGCTATCAATTAATGTTTTCTGTGAGCATTGTTCATTCCTTATTTTTTCTACATACTTCTGTATCACTTGCCACCAGCTGATCTCTATGACATAATGCAGGTCTAGACTCAAAATCTAGCTCTCACCACCTACCAGCTAAGCTATGTGACACCAAGAATGGCATCCTCCCTTCCTAAGCCTCAGTGTTCTCAACTGTGGGATAGGAAACAGTAGCATCTATTTAACATTGCTGCTATGAGGATGAAAAGAGATCAACACATAAATATCAACAAAAAGCATAGTGCACTGGCTCTGACATATGTCAAGAGATCAGTAAGTGATAACCACCATTACCACAAGTTTACTCTACAATAATAGTCAAATTTACTTCTACATAAAAGATATCCTAAATCCAACCATTCACTCCATCTTTATTATGCTAAAAAATTGGCACTTCAAATTCAAGAACATCCACAACTACATTTATCATACTGCCTCTTAAATCCCTTATTTTCTTCATGGTTATTAAATTAAAGTCACACCATCTTCCCATATTTCAAAGATCAAATTGAATGTAAAAACATCTTCGATTCTCTCCCTACCTTTTAATATTTTTAAAGGGGTGGAGGCAGACAGAGAGAGATCAGAAGCATGAGCATCAGAATAGACATTAGATATGAGTATTTATAGGCCGATTTATTTTTAAAACTGAAAGCTTTTATTTAAGAGTTTACAACCCTACAAGCATTATTCTGGTTACTTGGAATACTACAATTAACAGACAAACACCCCTTCTCTTGTAGAACCAATAATCTGCTATTTTCCAAAGAAAATAACCAGAAATCAATTGACAATGTTTGGGCTAATTCTACAACATGGGAACTTTATTTTGATATCCTATGTAAAATAAATATTTAGAAATGAACACTGTATTAGTTTTTTCCTGCCTGTGGCTTGCAAAACTGTCTCAATCATCTTCAGAGGCAAACCAAGAAAGAGTCTTCTCTGTCTGTGGCACCTGTGTGCCCCTTTCTGTCATTCTACTGGACTGAATCCCTTTTTATAATCTTTCCTTCTCTTTCTGAGATCACTTCAAGATAGTTATTTGTTCTGATTATTGAATGGTTTGTTCCTTATTCTTAATTTTTAAAATGCCGGTGGCTCATACTAGGTCAAGAAAGGGAGCAAGATTCTTACACCTGTGTGTGTACTGCGCTACAGCATACAACTGGAAACTGAAGTGGTTCACTGGACAATTTGCACTGTTCTTCCTGCACAGAACATTCAACAGGCCTTTCCTTTTCCCTTCTGTTCACTGGCTTGAGAACAGATGAAGCGACCCAACCTCAAATTATAGGCAGCTTCTCTAACATAGTTTCCTTACTTTGCATAATATAACTGATGACTGAAAATACAAAACACAAATATTTCAAATTCCAACAGTATGTATGCTCCAAAAATAGTTACTACATATGCGCTGAAAGAACACTATCTAATTTACTTTGGTTACTTTCATATACCTTACTTCATTGCAATGTTTCAGACCCACTTTACTTAGGTGACCAGAAGCAGACCAGAAAGAAGTAGTATCTTCTTCCGTGCAACTTTTGTAGGATTTTTCTAATTTCCTTAACCTTCTGAGTACAGGACAATATTCTAGTCACAGCAGAATGCAGCATGAAAATTAAGTCCTAAAACTGTTGCTGTCCTCCATAAAGTCAGCCTTTATAATACAAGTGACTTCAAAGCATGTCGTGGCATTAAAACTTTCTCTCTTAAGGCTAATCATCTTATAAATTTTACAAAGGAGAAATGAAGATGTAATATTATAATGTGCTGTTACATTTCTGGAAGCTTAAGTTATAAACCAAGAAAATATAAAGTATTTATTAGCCAAATTCTAATGAATTATTCTTGTTAGCTGACATTTCTAGAATTATAACTTGAACTAGGAAAAAATGTTTGAAATAGCAATGCTCAATAGTGTGATTTCTTCCTGCAAAAATATATGAAATAACAGCTTCTCTGATGTTTGACGTTTCAAAAAAATCTAATTCAGATGTTTTATAGGTTTGTTGTTATTCAAGTAACTTCCCTTAACTTTCCCAATTTGACAGTTAACTTACTACATTTCTTATCTTACAATTAAAAATAAAAAGGCACTAAGACTCTATTTTCACTGAGTTCTGGAGATATGTTGGGAAACACCCCACAGTTAAGCACAGGAAGAAACAATATACTTAACAGATGCTTGCCACACTTCATTCCTAAAGCAGTTATTCTCAGACACGTCTAAGTACAAGGATAAACTCTGTACTCAATGATTCTTAGAAAGCATTTTAAATATGTTGTAAGGAATTCATAAATTAGTTTTACTATCCTATTATTCTTCTGATGTTTAACTCTGTGTTTTATCATTATTGTACAATACACATCTAATCCTTTTGTTACATCATCTGCATTTGCATTTCTGATGTTATATTGTCTAAAACTTCATACCACTTATTACAACAATAATAATAATAATACTCTTTTAATCTCCTTTACATTGCCTGGTTGTACATGTCTTTTACACTATTTGTGGCTCTATTCCTTCTAGTCCTCTAAGACCTCCCCCAAATCCCATTATTCCTTAGATTAAAACCAAAGGCTTCGTAACTGAAAGAGAATGAATTTCAAACAATCTGGAAGGAGACTACACACTATGTAAGAGTTTTTCAGTACAGTAGTGTCATTAGTATTTGTCTTCCTTCATCTCACAGTTGTCCCTCAACTTTGACGAGGCAAGAGTTTAAAGCGGCACAGAGCTCAGTACAGTTAGCTGTGCTACAGTGAAAGACATGGCTACAGTGGAATTAGAGATTATCCTTATTTGCTGCCAGTGGTACATCATAAAACCTACTTTCAGAGACCCGACTTGTCAGGTAGAAACATCAGAAAGAGAGAAAATCACTGACTCTTTTTTCCCCCTGATTACCTCCCTACCCAACTAAACCTTCTAATTATTTTTCAAGTGCTTTAATTTCTCTTTATCTCAATTAACCATCACAGCTACAGAATTTTGATAGCTGGGTGCTTGACACAGACTTCTCTACCTTCAATATAGTCTCCAAGGAAAGTAATCTCTAGAAAACACTAACCTAGTCAAGTGGCCCCTATCTGATTCTCTTTGTAACTACCAAGTATCTTCAGAATGAAGTTCAAACCTAATACCAAGATACTAGATCTTTCATGTTTGGTCTCCTGCCTACCTCCCATTAGCACATACCAAACTGAATTCAATTCCTCAGTGTGTCTCTGTACCCCACACCTTATGCATGCTGTCTTTTCTGCCCAGTAAAATCTGTTCCTGATCCCTTTTACCTTCTCCAGCTAATTCCTATCGATTCTTTATGTTTTACTTCAGCCTTTGCTTTTTCTAGAAAACTTTGACGTTCTAAGTCCAGGTTTCATGTTTTCTCCGCATAGTCTCTTCGAGCATTTTGTACTCTCTACGCAACACACTGGCTATCCGTCAGCTACTGACTCTGTGAATCCAGACACAGTACTTCTATATTTTTCCTTTCACGCAAAAGAGCCTGGAACCAAGTGTAGCAGCTATAAATCATGTCCAGAGATGATTTTCTCTACAAGATACAGGTCAGGTCAGCTTCTCAGTCATACTCATTACCAACTACTCTAAGAGAGAACAGAAATAGGTACACTGGATTCCACTAGGGATTTTCAAAAAACAGAGGCCAACAAATATTTAAAACAAAATTTTCACATATTGGAATATTATTCTTAATCCCACAGTAGAACAATTTACCAAATATAAATATGATTTTGCTAAAAAGAATACTACTTTCTTTTGGCTGTGCTACTATAATTCTCAGAGCTGTATAAAAAATACTGATCAAGTTTCTTAATTTGCAGTAACAAGATTCTACTCAGTACTTTCTAAGCCCTAGTCTTTACATTAAATACAATTTTAATTAATTTTAACAAAACCATGAGGTAGAGAGGTATTACTAATGTTCTGTATTTACTGAAAAATAATCTGAGATAATAAAAATTTTAACCAAATCTGACCCTAGAGGCTGTGCTCAGAACCAAACCATCATCATTTTGGTAACCTGTAAATCTGGTCTGTTATATAATAATTCTGAAAAGGCAGATAGTACAAGTTCAGACTCTTTCTCAGCTGCTATAAAAAGCTTATCTGAAATAACAAATATCTACAGGTATTTCTGTATGACAAAATGGCAGGATTTTGCAAGTCAACACTACATAGCCTAAAATACCTTTCAGTGCTGCCTTAAGAAAATGATTAGATACATGCAAAGAATATAGTGATGACAGAGGAGAGGCATATGGCCCATTTTAACTGTTGACTCATAACAGCTTTAATCTGTATCACATTATATTACTGAAAATACTTAATTTTTTATTGCAAAGCCAATACTTGCACCTTTCTTCACAGATAGTTTAATAACCACTGCACAGAGAACCTCAAGGCAAATTCCTTTCTAAGTTTTTACAAATAAAAAGTTTTGTGAGGGCTAGAAGCCTAGGTCAGTGATGGAGCATTTGTCAAACATTTGTCAAAGACATTAAGCCCTAAATGTGGGGTCCAGCTTATGAAATTATTTTTTCTTCTTTATCTCTTCCAATTATCAGATAAGAATGAAAGAAGACATTATTTCCCTTTTTTCCTTTGTTCAGAATCAACTTGGGTATTCCATGATAGTAATAATATTAGCTCAGATTTTTACATACATATCCTTCTTTTATTAGTTTTAACTTATAACTTCATTAGCACAAGTACACAAGTATAACATTTAAATAAATTTTAAATAATTTTCAAAGCATGTAAAATATAAATAAATCCAGTCTTTACTTAGTTTTAAGACAAAACTCAGGTATTATCCTAATTAGGGTATTAGTATATTTCTTATTTATTAATATCAATCTTCTCTACATATAAATCTCAACAGGCCGGTTTACTATTTTAAAATATATTCTTGGAGCAATGAAAAAGCTACGTAAATTTAAGTTTTACCTGTGTATTTAACCCATGCATTACTAAGATTCTACTTAACTTTTTGTTTCTTCGCAGTACTAGGGATCAAGCATTTTTTCTTTTTAATTTTTGACTTTAAGATATGGCCCATTCATTACACTGTTAAGTTGCCGATATTAGGCTCAAACTTAGAATTCTCCTACCTCAACCCCCATAGTGCTGGATGACGAGACTGTGCTGTCATTTCCAGCTGGATTCTAATAAGTAAATTATCACTTATAGAATACTGGAATGAAGCCAGATAGAATTTCTATAGGCAGAAAAAGATACACCCCATAATTAAATTCACTCACTTTTTGATAATCCGAAGGTATTCCCTGAGCCAATTTTAGGAATGACAGAAAGGTATAAACCATGAAAATACATTTGTGGTAAGAGTAAAAAAGAAGTAGGAAAGATTTCTAATAACGTCTTCATTGCTGCAGATTTCCCTGAGTACTAAGTACAACGTGCTATAATTTAGACATATGAACTGGAAGTATGTCAACATATACAGATTCATATACAACCCAGTCTTTCTAACGCAAATTAATAGACTTGGCTCAATGATGTGAACGGAAAGGATATATTTTCAAATTCAGGCACACCAGCCTGAGTCTTTCACTCTACATTTTTATAAAACTATTCAAATATTTCTACCATGCATTATTGTAAATTCCATAGACTACAAAAAATTCCATAAAATTAGTTGGATAACTTATAAAATTTAATGATGAGAAACATAAGTGCTCATAACATTTACCTACGAATTGAATTTTAGAATTTAAGTAAAACATAAAAATCCAACATATTCAGTTCATTAAATATGTATTAAAATGCAAGAGATAAAATATGATTCAACTGAAAAGTATGTGAAGAAAAAAGCATAAAAAGGATCTAAAATGAAATGTATTGGGATTTCAGTTAATTTAAGCCAGCATTTAGATTACCTTCAGCTGACATTTTAAGACGTGAAACTCAGTAATTCTCCCTACTTCTACAATACATACAAATGATTAGTATCTAGAAGGTATAGAAGGGTATAGTTACTGTACCTGAATGTGTAAAAGAAAAAAATGTAAATAATGACCTGCTTTACATCTGTATTAACATCTAAACTTATTATAGGGCATATTTAATAAATACTTATCAAAGAAAGCTTTCTCCATTTATTTCCTTTAAGTACAAACAAAATGCCCTATTATAAAAATTAAGGTAATGTTTATTTGACCAATTAATCAGAAAATACAAAGGGCAAAAAACTTAGATATCTATCAATTAAGTTTGAAGGAGAAAAAATCAAAGAGAAAAGATCTACAAATATTCTACTATTTAAAGCATTGAGAAATATTTAGCTTATTGTTGAAAAACCAAATACCACATAATGGTCCATTTTCCTCTGTTGTGACAAATTTTGTCACACAGACTTGCAAAATAAACAACGGCAAAGTCTTAGTACCCTGGTTGTCTATCTACACCATGTTAATTTTTTTGTTAAATAATAAAAGAATTATGGACAGAATTCAGCAACAAGCCTTTCAATAGGATATGAAATCATGCCATGAGTTTCAAAAAAGGGTTAGTTGTATAAATTTGGGGAATAATCACTCATGCAAAAATCAGAAAATACCTGTACCGAGCCCCCATGTCTGTCTGCTGCAAGGTGAGCTCTCAAATGGTGGGGATTTGCCTGCTGGGAGTCCCAAGCTGCCCTGTGGTCGGCCGACTGCCATTTATATAATGCATGTGGCATGCATGGAAGAAGAAAAACCCAATATGTTAAACATCTCATCCTCATAATATATAATACAAAAAAAAGAAATTTAAAATACTCTTACTATTGTGAATCATAGGTCTGCTTCTTTGCAAACAAAATGTAGCTAAATTGCTAAATGGTGTAATAAATCACAATAAAAATATAATAAAACCATAATAAAATTAAAAGGACTTTGGAGATCATTCACTCCACACTTTTTGGTTTGTTTGTTTGTCTTACAAGGAGTCACATTCTGTAGTCCAGGTTGATCCTGAACTCATTTTGTAGGGGCTGGCCTCAAAGTCAGGGCAATTCTCCTGCCTCAGCCTCCAAGCTCTGCAACTGCAGGCATATGCCACCAGGCCCAATGGATTTTTACGTGGTGCTAAGAAATTAAAAGTAGAGTCATGTGCATGCTAGGCAAGCACTTTAACCACTGAGTTATGAGCCCCACCCCTCCACACTAAGTTTTCTTAGTTAACAAAGAACCCAGGAAGCAAAAATAGTATCTCCATAAAAGCAATCCAAGTAAGTCATGAGTGCGCCAATGCCATCCTCCATTTAATTCTTACAGCAGAAGTCTACATTGGCTTCTTCATGAGGAGCTACTTTAAGGAATGCAAAGTCTTAAAAAGTTGTTCTTGAAATCCTAGAAAAAATATTTCTCTTGTATAGTACTCTGATTCATTCTAAAGATAACAAAAGAAACAAAAAGAAAGCTCTTTGAAACATATGGAGCACAATATATAAAGAGAACATGAGAAAATGAGAAAACAAATACATTCTTAAGGAGTAACTCTACACTTATGTATCTCTGCTTCTTTGATTTTTGTTTTTAAATCTGGTTCGAACAAAAAAGTCCATTTCAATGAAATAGGCTGAAAAGTTTTGATGCTCTGGGATCTCCAAGGGAAAAGCACAAATAAATAATAATCTAGTGGTACAATTAAAAGAGTAATTTCTTAACAGAGGTCAACTTCTTTTGTATTACAGGAGCATGTGGACAGCACTAACAAAAAGCACAACAATGTTTCAATTACTACATATTTGGGTCTGCACCACCTTCTCTGTATGTGTTAATCACATTCTGAGATACAGAATATCCCCATGAAGACTTCCCAAGGTCCCTGAGCTAGCAAAGGGTATAGTAGATAGAGATTCCAGCTCAGAGCCCAGAGCTCTTCCGTTAAAAGACTTTCTAGCTCCTTAGCACAATCACATACATTCTAAAGTCATCAGTCCTCTATTCTTTTGTTTTCCAACAAAGCTGTGAGACTCTTACAAAGCACCACGTATATTAGACTAGATGAAGCCCAACAAAATGTGTGGCCAGAGTGATCCTTTGGAGGAGAAATGTTCAAGTAAGAGACCTGAATCATGTTCTAGGACTAAGTTTCCCACATTCAGACGCATAATGCAAAACTACATACTTCATGGCATGAAGCATATCATCAAAAACACTATGAAGGTTCCATAATGTTTTTTCACTAAACTCTCTAAATTCATAGCTTGAGTTTAACAGATTTTTAGCTTACATTGAAATCAATTACATCAAGTCAAATCTAAACACGAAAATGATGCTAGAAATGAGACAACTACCTGAGACAATATGAAACATTCTGGGGACACAGCTGTCCCTGACAATCTAGCAAAAACTAAGCACTCTTTCTTCAAAAATAAGCAGTAACACAAATCTAACACTTTAGATGTAATTACAGATTCACTGACTCTAGGTTACCAATTATTTATCTGGGGATATTATAAAGGTTTTAGTCATTTGAAAGAATTTGCTTTTTTCTCACAAGAAATTATTTACTGGTGCACAGATATTTAATAAGAGTTTTTCTAGATTCATATCATAATGAAATTCTATATACTCAGGTCTCAGAATTACTATATAAATCTTTCTTAAAGGATTTACCAAAAAGTACATATATATTACATGTATTTAAACTATAAAATTATACACATAAACTAAAAATTGTATAACTTGTAAACATATACATATCTACATCCTATACTTAGTGAAAAAAGTACTACAGATATAGTTGCTGCCTTTAACTTATAATCTAAGAAGACAGTTTGAAACATGTAGGTCTAAAATATGTAAATTATAATTTTATTCAACAGTAAAGGAAGAATTTCACTTAATACAGTACCTGACAGTTCAAGTGAAGATGGTTAGAGAATACCAATTATTGACCTTCTTCCCACTACACTGAAGAATTAACTCTAGTTTACAAAATACAACTTGTTAAGTCTCAGCTGAGCCATTACTTTCTTAGAGCACCTTTCAGGGTTTTCCAGCTGTTGATCAATTGCATTTTATATTTGAATAAACTTACATGAGACCCTTTTATATTAATTTTTCTTTGTCAATTTTAAAAAACTAACCTTTTTTAATTGGTTACACTTTGCAGCATAAGACTGTTAAATATTTGCATACCCTCTAAATGTAGTAATATTTGTTAGCTATATGATTTTTAGTGATGGTCTATCCATTAATTTTCATCTCGTTTAAACTTTCACTTGAACTTCAATGGGGTTAATGATGTAAAAAGTAAAATACCATAATATCTTTCTCCCAAAAAAGGATTGTAACCAAAAATTTTAAGTGATCTTTACTTTAAGGTGACAGCAAAAATTAAAATCGAAGATAAGTTTCTTTCAATAAGGCTTCCTTAAGACAGTTTCAAGAAAGCTTCTTACAAAACAGAGAAATGAAAAGTGTTCAAAAATTTCAAGTTTTCCATCTCCTTTCTCAGAAAACATGAACTCTTCATAAAATATTCTGTACTTTCTCTCAAACTTATTATCTGTACCAAGAAAAGTGGATTACTTGGTATTCTTCAAACAAGTCTATACTTTTATTAGACTTTCTCTGTCTCTCTCTCTCTCTCTCTCTTTCTCTCTGTTATTCTCTCTCTCTTTCTCTCAGGTCACTCTTTTCAAAATGCACTTACTTGTCATTTGCCTTTAAAAATTCCATTTGCTTTTCAGGCTCACCTAAAAAGCCTCCTTTTTCATAAAAAAGTTTACAAAATCCCCACATATTTACATATCCCCATCCACGGCATTTTATTGATATGTTTCATGTGATTTAGCCCATTCTACTGTGAAGTGTAATCACTTGTGAATTTACTGCAACAATCATGATAATAGTAACACTAGCCACAAAAGTTGAAATTTATTGAATCCCTATTATATCTTAGGAATTAACATGCATTGTTTTCATTTTCTAGATGACAAAAATAGAGACTTCTGAGGTATTCTGAACTTGCCCATGGCAAAGCTACTACCATGTATGTCTGAATGAGCACTTAACTAAATATTGCTATAGTCGCTCATTACAAAATCATTTTTATAGATTATAGTCTTCCTTTCTTCTGCATTTCTAAATAAATAGGTTTAAAACAGCCTTTAAATGCAGAAACCAGAAAATAATTCATTAATTAAACTAGACTATATATTTCAAACAAAAGTGTTATCATTCATTCTAATAAAGTATCCAAAATTTTCCATTGTATTACTAAGACAAGAAATACTTTTCCAAGTTTACTCTAATTTATTCAACCAGTTAGGGTTTTACATTTCAACATTTTCATGTCATTAAACAGGGAAAATTAGAAGAACTAGTTTATAGAAAATGCACTATTTCTTTAGTTCTTCAATATGTGTGTATAGCGCTTTGCTGAAAAAATACCTATGTCATGACTAAAATAAAATAAAGTATTTGGTATCTAAAAAGGGCACCAAACCTGATTTTTGGATTGTTGCATCTTATCTCTATGTGGATGTGTTTCTCTGTTTGATGACAGGGCAGGATCTTGCGGAACTGCACCCACTGGAGTAGGCTACAATGTAGTAACAACGGGTATCAATAAATTGTGCTTCAGAAAGCTTACTTAAAATCATTTCTTTAAAGGAACCAAGAATAAAACAATAATTTTAATTAAATTAGACCTTAAGAAGGAACATTATTCTCAAAATACACTGCAAAGTTAACAAAGTAAAGAGAATATAGCTACTATTTTAAAGTGTTTTTTAAAAATATTTAAATATTTTAAAAGTATTATTGTTACATCTATAAGAGGTCTTCTAAAGTTGTAGTTACTCTTAGTTACATTTTTATATTAAAAATAAAAATACCTTAACATCTCATTTCCAGTGCTACCAATATAAAAAGAATACATTATTTTAATAAAATTAAAGAAATAGATTAGGGTAAACCACTCAGGACCCCCTCCAAGATAACAAGAGTTTCTCCCCTCTCTCCTTTGTTTTTAAATGAAGACATACTGTTCTACACCTGTCTCCTTTGCCCATGATTCCAAAAGAAAAAAAATTAAGATAAACTAAACTGCTGGTTATTTTCTATATTCTGACTCAGATAAAAAGTTTATACAATTCTAAATTTTCCATGTATCACGTATTTAGTTAATCATGGAAATATACAAAATTTTATCTGATATTAATAACCAAATTAGAATAAAAAGTCCAAAATAATTCATCACTTTAAAAAGCAGGAGGTACCAATGTTAGGCTTTTACAAAATTCAAAGAACAGAGTAACGCAAGCTAAAAAAAAAAAAAACCTTTTTTGTTCTCAACTCTTTTTAATTGTAAAACATACAGTTTTAAAGGAAACAAAAATTATAATCTTTCATTAAATACACAAAGTACTCACCAACTGTTTACCAATCCAGTCATATTCATAATCAAACATATATCCTTTTCGATCAAACAAGTCAGTAAAAAGCTTTCTTAAGTAGTCATAGTCTGGTTTTTCAAAAAAGTCTAGCCTTCTTACATAACGAAGATATGTTGCCATTTCTTCTAGAAGGAAAATGAAAATTTTTCTGACTACCTTTTCTATAATACCCAATAATAAAATTAAACGTTAACAGAACAATGCATTATAAAACCATAAAAACCCCACAAAATACTATTTCAATTTAAAATTTTGAGTCAATTAAGACAAAATGAAACAGAAATGAAAAGTGAGAAGTTTAAGTTTAACCAGTGTTTTCATTATAATTCATTAGCAAATGCTAAATTTTATAACATTTTTATAAAATCTTAATATCAGATGTTGATTTAGCAGCTTGGTAACACACACATATTTAATCACAAAACATCAAGGTCATTGCAAAAACTAAAAAACGTATTTAAAGTATTAGTAGGAATTAATTTATATAAGAACATTTGTATTAGCTTGCTGGATTTCCTTTAGAATCAGTGACAAAGTGACCTATAAAAGATTCAAATTCCTGTCCCTGCCTATAAGCAGTATTCTAAACAACTGAGCTAAACAAAATAATGCAAGACAGATCTAAAAAATTTAATACAAGAACATAATATTTTCCTTTAATATCTAAGCTAAATAATTAATAATCATCTGGTAATATACAAAACCCTACAAACCATTATAATTCAAAAGGATAGAGAAAATACTAAGAAAAAAAAAACAACCAGCAAAATAAGTTTCCACTCTCAGGGCACACAATGTCACTGCAGTAAGAAATGATAGGTTACAGACTTCTGGTAAACATGGCAGCCAAGAAATTGAGTTGCACAATGTCTCCTCATGCACCCACTTAAAAGGTTAAGAATATAGTCAAAAACTGCCTGTTCCATGTAGTTAGGACAGGGAGGAATGCCTCAATAATTGGAAGGAGGCCACATAAAGGAAACAGAGGTAAACAGCAACCCAGGAAGTTGCCCCAGGTCAACTATGAAAGGCTGGGAGGCACAGGCATCGGCAGATGGAGGAAAGCCTGCCTGGAACCTGGAACCTCTGACCAAGCTAGTAAAGGAAGGGACACCCAACAACTGAAAGGAGGCCATGGAAAGGTGAGATATCCCGAAGACACATCAGAAGAGGAGAAAAACAGCAACTTGGGTAAGTGCTCCAGGCTGAATGAATGCAGCCTTGAGCTGCCAGTATCCACAGACAGGGGAAAGTCTGGAGCCCAGAACCTCAAACAGAGGTTAAGTGTGGACGCAGCAGAAGTGGGAACTGACAGCAGCTGGTAGCAGCCCCAGCCTCCAAAACATAAGCCTGCAGGTAGTACATAGTAAAAACTCAATGCGAGCGCCCCCTAGAAAAAGCCTCCTAGAGCCTAAATCAAAAGCAGTGCTTAGCAGCCGTAACAGAAAATGACGCAAGAAGGAGACATTTAAAAAAAGAGAGCATGAGACTAAACTATCTAAAGTAAAAGAAGGTGTGAGAGCTTTGCTGAGGGGGCTTTGTGTGAGCATGACACCACAGAGGCCATCAGGCTACTAGGTCCTCCCTCATTGCCAACTCCAAGCACAGAACTAAGAGGACTTTTGTTCCCGCACCACAACCTTGTATCCATTCACAGAAATCTCTTGGCTAGGCCTTTAAAGTGAAGACCCCTCAACAACAGAAACATGAAAAGAAGACAAGAAAACAGGACATACAAATGGCTGAGATCACAGAAATTAATGCCATGGGCCATGAAATTGTGGAACTCATGGGGAAGGAAGTCAAAAGTAAATAAATGAGTCGAAACAAACAATTCAAACAAGATATTGTCCAAGAAATGCAAACAATGATCAGTGGGCTCAAAAAGGAACTTACGAAACAAACAGTGGTACTAACGGATACAAAGCTCACTGAAAATATAGAAGCCACAATCAACAAGTTGGCTGAGGTAAATACGGCAAACAGGACATGAAGGAACATTTTGATAGATAGAAAAATTCTGGAAAATAATCTGAAATTCAGATTATGAAAACTACATTTGTAAACAGGGGAAGTCAATTTGAACATTGTGAAGGCAGAATTACAGACCTTGAAGACAAGGCTGAGGAAACAAATGATCTAATTAGGTACAACTCCAAAAACAGAAATGAACAAAGCAGTTGTATTCAACAGCTGATGGATGGTTGAAGACAATCAATCTCAGAATTATGGGTATGGGAGGAAGAGCAGAAGAAAGCACCAAAGGTGCTGAAATCATACAAGAAAATTCCCCAAATCTAGAAAAAGAAATTTATTTTCAGGTACAAGACCAGCAATGAGACTCCACATGATATATCATATTCAAAATCTCAGAAATACAACATAAAGAGAGAATATTAAAAGCAGGAAGAGAAAAACAAACATTATTCTACCAAGGCAAACCAATGCAAATTATCACAGCTTTCTCAATGCAAACTTTAAAGGCCAGGACAGCCTGGACCAACATCTTTCAAGCTTTAAAAGACAGCAAGTGTCAACTCAGGTTATTATATCCTACAAAATTATCACTGAAAATTGAAAGAGAAGTAAAAATTTTTCATGACCAAGAATTCCTAAAGAAATTTGCAACCACAAGCCCAGCATTGGAGAAAACACTTGAAGGAATCTTTTAGAGAAAACATAGAGAAAAGCAGCACCAAAAAAATATAGTGGAAAGGACACATCTAAAGATAAACTGTTAACAAAAACATAGACTCGTTTTTGAATCATTTGACTAGTACACTTCTAAAATATTACCAGATATCTCATAAAAATCTGTGAAACTTCCACCATAATTACTAAAGAGTATATTGGTATGCAAAATAATTATATTCAACATAGGACAGTGGTATAAAATCTTTAAAAATATGCATGCATGATTTATGGATGGATGGGTAGACAAAAGGATAAACCAAATCTGGCAAAATAATTAGTAATTACTGAAATATGACCACATAATTTATAAAAGTTTTTTTTAAAACTCTGAACTAACCAAGTATGAATATATTGCTTTATGCACAGTACATTTCTGTGATACAGACTTGTTAACTTTATGCAGCAATTCACTTAATCGGTCTTTGATGTAAGTTTATCCTAAGAAAACCGACTGATGTAATGAAAACCTGAATGTCATTTGAATATACAAACATTTACCTTCCAGGACTCAGCTAAGGAATTTGAAATTTAACTTCTTTTACTTTGTGACATTTTCTAGCCTTATGAATTTGCTATAGTTCTTTCCTTATGTGGACTGGTGGGTGAGGCCATGTTAAAGAATCTGAACAAAAATATAGTATAGTAAGTTACAGAAAAAAAGAACTTTTGGCAAATCATTCTAATAAAGGGCTCTTCTGGACCCAGAGAAGCATCCAGATATGGCCACTGCAGCACATTGTAGGGGAGGGGAAGCTGAGCTAAAGAGTGGTGATGTGACTGGTGAAGTGAGTCAGATGTAAAGACTAAATATGCTAAATATTGCATTGTTTCTCTGATTTGGAAAACCCAAAATATACAGGCATGCTATAGAATGAAGAGTGTGGTACTGGAAGTTACAAGGGGTTGGGGAGAATGTGGAAGGGCCAAAAATGGGGAGGGAATGGGATGACAATGTTGATGTGATATAAATGTGCACAAAATACTCAAGTTCACGGTAAACATTATGTATGATATGTATATGTATACACACACACACACACACACACACACACACACACACACACACACATATATAAAGGTGAGAAAAAAAGAAACGGTAGATTTGCCAGTGATATCTAGTTGCTTTTCTGTTCTAATTCATTTGCTGATGGCCAGTGAAAATATAATCACACACCAGGACAGTCTGATAGGCAACAATAATTGTGCTCAGTGACTGTACCATCTAATCACCTTCCCAATTTACTTTGGCACTCCTTTTTTCCTGGGAAAATAAAAACCTGTATTTAGGCTTCTAAACACAGCCAGCCAATCTGCCTACACTCAAACTGCTAGTACTATCAGCTAATATTTGCTCCACCTCTAGGAATTACAGCAAGAATTGAATCATACAATTAAAAGTTTGATGAAAATCAGTAACAAGAAAATCTAAAGAGCTACCTTAGATTATACTGATATTACAGTCACAACAACGGTGCCGCTATCGTACAGAGCTAGTGAATATGGAAGTGAAAATGGAAGTTGGTCTTGCATCTTAAAATTCAGTTCTCTTTTCATTTAATAATGCTACAGGATTCACAGCAGTTGGTCTAATATATTGATAACAAATTATTCTTATTCCTGAAATGAGTAGATTTGTACTTGAGTAGATTTGTATTGGTTTAATTAGAGTAGCCATAAGTCTACCCAAAAATAAAAACATTTAAAAATGTTTATGGTTCTCCAATATAAAATTATCGTCAAATTAGTAGGTTTAAACTTTGAAAACTCAATCATATGTTGAATCTCCTATTTTGAATTTAACATTCAGTCCCACAAAGCTAATACTATATTCTAAAACTTTATAATTGGTATTCTTTAGTAAATACTTATCAGAAGTATGTCAATGAAAAATATATTATTTCATATGATACTAACATTATTAAAAAGATGAATTTTCTTCAGCAATACTGCCTTACAAAGCAAATATAGACAGTGTCTCAGAAGTCTACATATTAAGTATGGCAAATTTAAATCTCGTATTTTAAGTGATCACATTTTTTAAAAGCATAAAAAATTATAAACTTAAGCTATGAAAATTAAAATTTCATTTTACACACACACACACACACACACACACACACACACACACACACACACACACACACAACCACATTTATCACTTCGGCATTACGAACTACCTGGAAAATTTTCACACAATACTTCTATTGGTGTAGCTCGTTTTGTGTCTCCAATTTTCTGGTATCTCTCTTTTAATGTGTCAGCCTAAAATACAAAAAGCAAATTCTGAGAATGTGGCCATTATAAATTCATTTATTTAGAAGAGAAATCTTAATATATGCCAATACTTCATGAAATACAAAAAGGAAAAACAAAAACAATTACCTTTAAACCTTGCCAAGGAAGACTGCCTCTCAGAAAATACATGAACATATGGCCTAAAGCTTCTAAATCATCTCTTCTACTTTGTTCTGAAATACAAAAACATAAAGTTCACTCGTAATACTAGTTAAGCACATAAGAAAAAAAATCTGATTCTTTCATTACTTATAATTTAATTTCTAAAAGTTCAATATATAAATACAAAATAAATGACAAAACTGCATCTAAACTATAGTTTTAAATTAATATTTGTGCATTTAAAAAATGTTAGAATTCTTAAGTGCTATGGCAAATGTATCTGTCTACATATCAATCATGGAAACAGGCTTTCCAAAAGAAAGGACTTGCATGTCAAATACAGAGCCACTGTTCAGTATAGCTCCGCCTTAAAGACGCAGGATGTACCTTAATAAAGGCTCTGAAAAGCCCTAGAATTCAAAATATTTACCTTTACTTCTGCTTCCAAAGTTACCTAATCACAAAATTCTATCCCATAAACACTCAAGTAACATTAAACACTATTACTATTATGTATAACATTTTTAAAAAACTCATGTTCGACAAATACCAAAATTAATAATCCTTTCGCCGTCAGAAAAACATGCTGCTAGAACAAATTGTCAATTTCAAGTAGTGACGTTTAAGTAACAAAATATTGAATGGCCCTTAATTTAGTAATATTACAGAAGCCCAAAGAAATACTTAACATATTCACAGAAAATGATTCTTAATGTTTTCTTATTGAAGTTAAATATTTAAGATCTCTTGGTGTTTTAAAATAATACAAGATGAAGATTAACAATGAGAAAAATGATACTTTAATAAGAGATATTTATATACAGAATACTTTACCAAATAAAAATAATCATCAGACTATCTAACCAATATTTAATGCTTTCAGAAAAGCAAACTTCAAAGTATGGATTTAAGCAGGGAGAAAGGATCAGAATATTTTTTTTATTTTTATTAGATAATCCTAAACCTTCTACACTTGCTTTCCTCAAGATATGTTTGTGCTATTATTTAATCAAAACTCATCCTTTAATCAGATTACAAACTATGGAAGATTAGATGTCTCCCTTGTTCATTATCCCTAAACCCAAAAATAATAGCTGGCATAGAACCGGTTCTAATTCACTGGTTCAGGAAACCTTAAAAGTTCATGCAAACAAAAATATTTCTGCACTTTAAGTGAAAAATCAGAATCATTTCTGAAACTTTTCAGACACTCAGATGAGCAGACCTACTGCTCATGACTTATTCCTAAAATATGAACTAGGGTAAAAAAACACACATTAAAAAAAAAACCTAACAGAAATTCTGAATCTTCCATAAGATAAAATAGGCAAAATCCTTGAAAGCACAGGCATAGGCAAAAGCAGACTTCCTCAAGAGGACACCTATTGCCTAAGAAATAACACCAAGAACCAACAAATGACATTGTATCGATTCACAAAGCATCCACACAGCAAAGGAAACAATTAATGGAGTGAAGAGAGAACAGAACGGGAAAAAAATATTTTGCCACCTACTCTTGAGAAAGAGAGAGGACTAATATTTAAAACTGAACAAAGAATGAAAAAAAATAGATGCCCAAAAATAGAAGTACCAATCAAAAAATAGGTAATTGAAATGAACAGCCATTGGCCAACAAATACAAGAAAATAAGATTTTGCATTTCTAGCCATTAGAGAAATGCATATCAAAACACTGAGATTCTAACTTATTCCAGTAATACCTTTAGAACAGTATTTAAAACCCAAGATATACATAAGGATAATATAGCTATATATATATCTTATATATATATACATGATATATATAAGATCTATATCTTAGAACTTAAAAGACCTAAAAACCTACACAAAAGTACACTGAACTCTACAGTAAGACTCTGTTAAGGACAGAAACTCAGTTAAAAGGCAATTCAAATCCTCCCTGAGTTTCATCCAAGGGAAGACATCTACTAAAACAGTGCCAGCAACACGTGACCATAAGATGGTTGTGCTTAGATGGTTCTATGAGAGAACAGTATTACTCGCAAATCCTACACGGCATTTAAAAATTCAAGCCACAAACATAAATTAGTAAAATAAACCTACTACTGAAACTAAATCTGAAACACTCTTTAACCTCATAATTCCCTTCTTTGTGTTCTTTCACCAATTGACGTATCTGGAAATACAGGTCAGCTGAAGTCATGATAACGCTTCTTTTTGAAGTACAGGAATGAAAAAATACCCCCTTAAGTTTTTAACAGTTCTTTGACATGAAAAGGACCTTTCAACTGTAATCTACCCCTTATCAACTCCTGATCACATTTTTTACAGTACTTAAGCTTGAAACAAATGTTTTCTTCAAAGCCAAGGATTGTTAGAGGGAGCTACTCTATGCTGTGAGCAAAGAAGCAAAGCAAACAAACAACAAACACTTGTAAGTGATCATTTGTTCTGGAATATAGGCACCTATCTTTAAATTGGTTCTTCAACTCAATGTAAAAGGTACATAAAGAGTCAATTACATTTTCCTCTTTAGAAACATAAGTATCACGTAAAGCCTAATGTGTCCACGCTTCATTAGTGGATCTTTTTAAAATCACAACTTTACTGAACGTAGACTTTACTAATTTCAAATAAAAAAAGTAAAGCTCAGGAAAAATATCTAGTATGCATTTAACAAGTTAAGTATATCATTTCAGCCTACTTGTGTGTACTTTTTTCTTCTGGAAGGCACAAAATATCCAAAAATAAATCAAATGTTTATTGCAAACTTTCTAACGTATTTTACTATTTAAAAATTTTACTCAAGGTCAATATTATTTTTCTGTTTAAATTAGATTTCATTCCTCACTTGCCTACCACTTTCCATTTCAATTAAAATTTCAACTATATTTAACAAAAAAAAATTGTTTCCAATTCACAAAATTTTCATCTGTCAAAAAAAAGCCTTTTTGAGAAGCAGGATAAAGCAATTACTGCATTTTCTACTAAGATGGACAACGAACCCAAAATACATTAAATTACAAACAGAATGAAAATGCAAACAACAAAAATTCATTTTGAAGAAAGAATAAATGAGGCAGAAACGACCTACTATAAGGAAGTAGAAGTTTCATTTAATATTTCTTCTAAAATATTAAAACCATTTTCCCTGGCATCCCTTAACAAATAGAAATACATGTTAAATAAGATTCACTGAACTCAGTTTTCAAAACTATTTAATATAATTAATAAAGATGAGTTCTTCGTTTAATGAGAACACAAAACGGAAAAATACAATTTAAAATACAATTGTAAAATTTTTAAAAAACACAAGACAACAAGTAATAGCGGCTCACTAATCCAGACATCTAATCTAATAACAAGAAAATTTTAAAAGTTTTCTGAACTCAGTATAGGCATTCACCTGAGGCCCAAACAAATTCTCTTATTCTCTATTCTCTATACTCCTGACCAACCAGTAATAACTAAAAAAATAAGTCTTGAGTTATATTTCCTAACTCCTCACCAAAGACAAATATGTATAGTACTTATTTCACCTCAAAGCAGCTGATGAAAAAAAGGCTTAAAAAGATATTCAAAGTAGACATATGGTCGGAGTAAACATGAAATAAAAGTTCAATATGGCAATACAAAAAAAGCCTTTATTAAAGTAAGCCATAAAAATCCAGATCTGTCACACATACTATTATCAGTATCTCATGTTATTGGTTTAAAAAAATGACAAGATGTAACAGTGAATCACTGCCTTCTGAATGTAAGTCATCTAATTAAAATAACAGACATCACAAGAAAAACACAGTAAGTCTTTACAATGTGATTTTGCACTCTTTTGTTGTATTATATTAAGAACTTCAATTTCTTGTTCAAATCTGATAATGTGGCAATCTTCAGAAAGAATACTTACACACACAAATGACCATCCTGTAACCAAATTCTCTGTCTAGAAAAGCTCAGGTAAAAAAAAAAAAGTGTACCCAACAATAAATGAAAAAAAAAAAAAAATGAGGCCTTAAAAATAATAAACAGGACCCAGGTGAAGAAAGGATTTGCTTTTAAGTCACTTTTCTCTGCCCCTTTTTCTTTCCTGTACCTTCATGATTCCTCAAAAAGCCATGTACTCTAATAGGAGATTTTAAATACCAAAGTAATTCTGCATTTACGGCATCACAAGCTTACAGAATGTTTTAAGAACTCTTCAGCATTAAAACTCATTATTACTTTATGCTATAATTATTTCTTTTTCCCCATTTTATTGATATCTATTAAGTGCAAAACATAAAGTTTACATTGATCTTGAGTATTTTGTGCACATACACATCAGTGGAAAGTTACAAATCCTTCCCTTCCCTTTTTTCCAACCTTCTCCACTCCCCTCCAGTGTCCCCACATTAAGTTCTATAAAATAATTGTGATCTGAGTTTCTTATATCAGAGAAACCATTCCCTATTTCACCTTCTGCTTCTGACTCACTTCACTAAGCATAATGGTCTCAAGCTGCCTCCATTTACCTACATATAGAAGCCTCCAACCTCTTAACGGTCTTTATAGCTGAGTACTATTCTATTGTGTATAAATACCACAATTTAGGTATCCACTGGCCTCTTGATGGGTATTTAGCTGTTGTTAGTTGTGCTGTTATGATCATGGGTATACAATTATCTCTGTTATATGTCATTTTTAACTCTTTTGGGAAAATTCCTAGAAGAGGTATTGTTGGATCAAAGGGGATATTTATTTCCAGCCTTTTGAGAGTCTCCCATACTGCTTTCCATAGTGGTTATCCCAGTTTACATTCCCACCAGGAGTTCAAGAAGGTTCTTTTTGCCCCACAGCCTCACCAGCACTGATTGATGTTTGTGTTCTTGATATACGCCAATCTCTCTGGAGTTAGACAGTATCTAAGTGGTGTTTTGATTTGCATTTCTCCTATGGCTAAGGATGTTAAACATCTTTTCATGTATTTATTGGCCATTTAAATTTCATCTGAAAACTGCCTATTCATTTCTTTGGTCCATTTTTCTACAAGGTCTTTGATTTTTGAGGAGCTTTCCTTTCTTCAGTTCCCTCTCTGTACTGGTTATGAACCTCCTATCAAAGGTACTGGTGGTGAAAATTTTATCCCAATCTGCTGGTTCTCTTTTTACACTGCTGATAATTTTCATTGCTGTGCAGAAATGTTCTTAATTAGACATAATGCCCTTTGTTAATTCTGGGGGCTATTTTCTTTTGGTGTCAAGGAAAGTTTTTGTCTACTTCTATGTTTTTTTAGATATTTGTCTCCAGAAGGTTCAGTTATAATATGTGGTCTTTATTCCTTTGATTTGATTTTGGTGCATGATGACAGTACTATGTCTATATTCATTCTTCTGCATGTGGATGTCCAATTTTCCAAGCACCATTTGTTAAAGAGGCTAGCCTTTTCCCAGTGTATGCTTTTGGCTCCCTTATTGAAGAATAGGTAGCTGAGGGTATTTGAGTTTCTCTTTATCCTCAATTCTGTTCCACTAGTCTACCTGTTTTTGTGCCAGTACCATATAGTTTTTACAATTATTGCTTCGTAGTATAACTTGATGTCTGATATTGTGATGCCTCCTGGTATTTTCCAATTATTGCTTTATAGTATAACTTGATGTCTGGTACTGTAATGAAACAACTGCTTCAGTCTTGTTACTCAAGATTTATTTGGCTGCACTAGGTCTCCTTTGGTTTCATATGAATTTAAGGATTGTTTTCCAAGTTCTGTGGGGGAAAAATTTATTGATTTTGCCTATCAAAGAGGGGATGTCTTTCCATTTTCTGATGTCATCTATAATTTCTTGCTTCCGTGAAATATATTTTTCTTTAGCTGGGTCCATCACTTCCTTGGTTAGGTATACTCGTAGGTCTTTAATTTTTTGTTGTGCTATTAAGAATGGGATTATTCTTCTGAGCTCTTTCCCAGTAACTTTGGTGTTGATGCAGAGAAAAGCTATTGATATTTTAGTATTGATTTTGTAGCCTGCAATGTGGCTGAATTTACTATTTCCAAGAGTTTCATGGTGGAGTTTTTGGGGTCTTTTAGGTAGATAATGATATCATCTGCAAATAAGGATACTTCAACTTCCTCCTTTTCGATTCAAACTCCCTTTATTTCATTTTCTTACCTGATTGCTACGGCAGGTGTTACAAACACTATGATGAGTAAGAGTGGTGAGACTGGACAGCCTTGTTGTGTTCCTGATTTGAGAGGAAACGCTTTCAATAATCTCCATTTTCTATGATATTTGTGGCAGGTTTGACATATATGGCTTGTATGAGTTTGAGAATAGGCCCTTCTATACTTATTTTTCCATAGTTTTTATGACGAAAAGGTGTTGAATTTTATCAAAGGCTTTTTCTGCATCAATTGAGACAATCATGTGGTTTTTGTTTTTGCTTTTGTTGATGTGGTGTATTACACAGGTTGATTTGCGTATGTTGAAAAGGCCTTGCATCCTAGGAATAAGCCCTCTTGGTCATTGTGTATAATCTTTCTGATCACTTGTGGGATTCTATTTGCCAGAATCTTATTAAGAATTTTTGCATCGATATTCATTAAGGATAGTGGTGTATAATTTTCCTTCCCGGTTAAGTCTTTGTCTGGTTTAGGGACTAGGCTGATGCTAGCTTCGAGAAATGGATTTGGTAGTATTCCTTCTCTTTCAACTTCATGGAACATTTTTAGAAAAATTCAAGTTAGTTCTTCCTTGAAATACTGAAAAAATTCTGCTGTGAATCCATCAGGTTCTGAAATTTTATTTGTAGTGATTTTGTTACTGCTTCAATTTGTGCGTGTGTAAAGGGGATGTTCAAGAATTTTTATGTCTTCTTCATTTAATTTTGGTATTCTGTATGTATCAAGCAAGTTATTCATTTCTTCCCAGTTCTCTAACTTGTTAGAACATAGATTTACAAAATAATTTTCTCATAATATTCTGAATATCTGCAAAGTCTGTTGCAATTTCACCTTTTTCATTTCTAAGTGCATTAATCTGTGCTTTTCCTTTCCTTTATATGGTGATTTTAGCTAGTTTTGTCTATTCTTTCGAAGAATCAGCTCTTTGTTTCATCATTCTTTTTTACTGTCTTTTTAATTTCAATTTCATGAATTTCAGGTCTGATCTTTATTTCTTTTCTTCTGCTGCTGTTTGGCTTAGATTTTTTTTTGTTTCTACAGAACCTTAACGTGTATCATTAACATGTTTATTTGTAACTATTCTGTTCTTTTGATGTGTGCATTTATGGCTATGAATTTCCCTCTAAGTACTACTTCCACTGTGTCCCATAGATTCTGATATGATGCACTTCTGTCATCATTTAATTGTATGAAGATCTGATTTCTTCTGTGATCCATTGTTTGCTTAGCAGTAAGCTGTTTGGTCTCCATGTATTTATGTATTTTCTTCTGTTTCTTTTGCTGTTAAGTTTCAGTTTTATTCCACTATGGTCTGAACATATACAAGGAATTATTTCTATTCCTCTGTATTTATTGAAGCATGACTTACGACCTAGAAATATGGTCCATTTTAGAAAACATTCTATGTGCTGCTGAGAAGAATGTGTATTCTGTTGATGTTGGGTGGGAAACTCTGAAAACATCTGATAAGTCCATGTTTCCTATAGTGTCATTTAACTGTTATATATCTTCTATCTATCTGTGAAAGTGCAGTACTAAGTCCCCTGCCACAACCGTACTGGGTTCTGTATGTCCTTTCAGATCCAGTCATTTTTCCTTTACATAATTGGGTGCTCCTGAGTTGGGAGCATATATACTGATAATTATGAATTCTTCCTATTGTATTGTTCCCTTAACCAGTATATGGTAACCATTTTTGCCTCTCCTAATCTGTTGTTTTGAAATCTCATGAGTGAGACTAAAGTAGCTACCTCTGCTTGGTTTCTCTGTTGCATGAAATGAATTCCATCTTTTTATTTTCAGTCTGAGTTTCCTTATGGGTGAAGTGTGTCTCTAGTAAGCAACAAATTGCAGGTTTCTTTTTTTTCATCCAGTCAACTAGTCTATGTCTTTTAGTAGGTGAGTTGAGGCCATTCACATTCAGAGTAATTATCGAGGTATGTTTGGCATGTCCTGCCATCACTATAGTTTTTCAGCATTATTTACTACACTTTCTTCTCAGCTCATTCTCCTGTACCTGTTTCTCTTTTTCTCTGGGGCCACCAGTGTTGCTAGCCTCCCTTTCACTTTCTAAGTTTCAAGTATTCTCTGCAATCTGGCTTAATGGCTATAAATTTCTTTAAGCTTTCTATATCATGGAAACTTTTATTCTCTCCCTCTATTTTAAAAGATAACTTTGTGGGATAAAGTAGTCTGAGTTGGCATTTATGTTCTCTTACTGCCTGGAAGATACTTCTCTATGTTCTCCTGGCTTTTAGAATCTGGGTTGAGAACTCTGAAGTTATCCTGATGAGCTTGTCTTTTGTAAGTCACCCTCTGTTTTTCTCTTACAGCTTTTAACATTCTCTGTGTTGGGTCTCTAGCATTTTAATTATGATGTATCATGACGAGGTTCTGTTACGTTCAATGTTGCTTGGTGTTCTATATACCTGCAATAGTTCCATGTTCATTCCTTTCCTTTGATTTGGGTAATTTTCTTCCATAATTTCATTCAACATGACCTTTAAGTATTCTGTTTTGTCATCAGAATTTTCTTGCACTCCCATAAATCCTAGATCGTTTCTCATTGAGTCATCCATGAGTCGTAACCATTGTCGTTCTTCTTTTTTGTTTTGCGTTCTTTTATGGCCTGTTAATTCCAGTTCAACCATTTTATCTTCTACGTCTGATATTCTATTCTCAAAATATTGAAAGTGGTTATTTAATTTTTTGTGTATTTTTCACGTTGAATGTCTGTTTTCAATATTTTTATATCTCTGCTGATTCTTCTCTAATTTCTTGTATTGTTTTTTTCTTCTGGTTTATATCTTCTGTGTTTTCCTCTTATTTCTTGTCAATGTGTGCTCACAGCATACTATGTCCCGGCATAGATCCTGCATTTCTTGTGTCATTTCCTGTTTCAAATCTTTAGTATTTCTGGGCCCAGAAATTCTCATCTTTTTTGCCTTTTTCAACTTTGAGTTCTGCTATTTCAAGATCCCTAGTATTGTTTTCTGGCATGCAGTTTTTCTGTAGGAGATTTATTATATTTCCTCATGGTTCTGTTACAGTGATTTGAGGCTCTGATATTGAGGGGCTCTATTTCTCTTTCCAAGATTCTTAAATTAGACTCTCTGATTTAAGTGTTAACTGGCTGTCTCTGGCATGCAGGAGGAATGGGGCACGCAAACGCCCAGTCCCTGAGCTCCCAGTTGCAAGCAGGGCTCTGGCAGCAGCTACCTGGTTTTCTCTCAAGTATAATAAATTTATTTCTAAATAGAAAATTCATATAATCTGGCCAACAATATTTTATTAGTATTACCTATCTATCTACACAGAAATTGAGTAACAGGGTTTTATTAAATAGGAAAAGTAAAAAAATAAAATAAAATAAACTTTTGCTGTTTTTAGTACTTGCCAAAGAAGTTTTTTTGTTTTTTTTTTTTGGTCTGTTTCATCTGGAAGAGGAGAAAAGTCCACTGTTATAGTTAATGCCATTTCGCAACCCCTGCCAGCTTTTCCCAACAAGGAGAATGTATCAGACTCACTCTTTTATTTCCACAAACAGAATGTTGCTACATTACCATTGTTCAGATAATGGACATTAGACCACAAGGAAGTTGTGATTCTTGTCTCACAATGAAATAGCAAGACTTTGTTTGCTGATAAAAAATAGCCTGGTAATAATTCCTTTAAGTGAAATTTTCTTACAGACATCACATATATACATGTGTTTAACAGAAGGCACATCCTGATCATTGTGTGTCAACCCAATCATACTTTTAAGTCTAACAGGAAAGTTTGGTATTCAAAGGCACACACCAAAAAATACTATTATGAAACTTACATTTTAAATGTTTAGATGTTTGAAACATACTATTTTTAAAGTAAGGTAAACTAATTCACATTTTTCATGAATTTCAGGTGTCTGCAAAGAAATAAATATGAGTCAGCTATGAAGCTGACCCAAGAAATATGGCAAGTGCTAGTTGTTGTCATCAACAGTAGCACATGGGTATGCACTGCTGAGTAGGTGCAAATGGGCAGACATGCTAGGATCAGTTTGAAAGTCAGGTTAGAGAATTCCTGGGGGCCTGACCAAGTCTGATTTCTTATGATTTCTTATGACAAGGCACCTTTAGGCTGTGATGGTGAATAAGCAGTGATTAACTTACCACCCTTCCAACCCTAGGAACAGAATTTAAAAGAAGAAAATAAAATTTGTCCTTCTTCTGATAAAGGCACAGACTGTGGCTTACAATCTTTGTATGCTTAAGATTCAAAGAGCAACAATCATAAAAACTGAAACATACAGTAGATATTTAATACTTTTGCTCAACTAAAGACATTGCTAAGAAAATGAACAGGTAAGAAAAGATGGGGTGTTCAAAACAGTTATATTTGTTAAAGGATATGTACATAAAATACATAAAGAATTTCCACAAGTTAGCAAATAAAATGAAAAATATTTCCCAAAAAAGAGGATACAAAAAGGCCAATACACATATGAAACACAGGTCAAAAACATTAACCACAAGAAAATAAAATATGACCACATGTCTATTTGAATGGATTAGAAGAAGAAAGACTGACAAGTCCAAATGCTCTCCAGCATCTGCAATAAAGACTCAGTCATTGCTGGTGGGAAAAAAGAGCAAAGAATACTTTGGGAAAATGCCTGCTAAAGTTAAATAACACCTAGACAAAATCCAACAATTCAAGAAAACATATGACCACTAAAAGACTGCAAGAATGACACAGAAGATTCATCATTCATTATAGTAAAAAAAAATTAGTAATACAAACATGCATCATCAGAAGGGATAAACAATCTGTGCTATACTTATGCCATAGACTACTTAGCATTAAAAAGAAAAACTACTGATACTTAGGACAACATAATCTCACAAATAACTGAACAAGAATCTAGATGATTCCAAATATCTGACGTAACAGACCCAGCAAAACTAATCTATAATGATAGAAATCAGCTGTTGCTTCTGCAGAAGTAAGGAAATGAGAAATAATGTGACCAAAGTGTTCTAAATCTTGATAAGGTTGTGTGTTATAGTATGCACATTCACTGATAGCCACAAATGACACTCAAATGTATACTCTACTTAATCTAAATTATATTTCAACTAAGAAAAAACTCTTCTATAAAATAAGAATTACAAATACAATTTTAGTAAATTTGCTTTACATTTGGCAAATTTGAAGATATCTTCTGAGTATTGTAGGCTTCTAAAAAGAAATAATGAGTAGCGATAGGCAGACTTCTTACTGATGAAAAATGAAGATCAAAACATATAAAAGAAAAAAGAATTACATGTATGGATGGGGAACTCTGCTTTGTAGCTACAGGTTAAAAGCAGAACTACAGGGCTGAAGCAATGACACAAAGGTTAAAGCACTCATTTGCAAGTGCATGGCTGGCTCTGAGTTCAATTATTAAGCACCATATAAAGCTGGGCATGGTGGTGCACACCTGAAATCACAGCAATCAGGAAGCTGAGGAAAGAGGACTGCTTGAGTCCAAGGGCTTGAACTATGTATGAGTTGAAGACCACCCTAATTTACAGAGCAAGACTATCTCAAAAAATTAAACAGGTAAATAAAAATGCAGAAGTTTTAAGTATAAATTCTGTATTTAATAGAAAAGATATTAATATGTGTGTAAATAAGCACATATACATACAGGCATACTTACACACACACACACACACCCTATCCCCTCAACCCCCTACTTCTTCTGCAGCAAAGGCCTACCAGCAAGACACACAGTAATGAAAATGTCCAGTAGCCAAATCTTCTTTTCTAAATGAATACTACTATCCTAAAAAAGGATGTAAGTCTTCTTGCAGAAATGTGTGATTATAGGGCTAGAGCATGGAAACTGCAAAATGAGTCTGAGTGAACTGTTAACAACCAGAAAGTAAAGTAAGTGCTCAAAGAATTACAGAGGCATGTCAAGAAGAACCAGCCTGAAGGAGCAACCGGTGGCCAAATCAGATCTTTTGAAAACCAAATGAAAAAAGATCACCTAACATTTAATAAATGATACATTAAATGAAAAGTCACCTATACACATGAGGGAAGGGAAAGAGTGTGTTTACATCAGAGTATCAACTTATAAATACATACAGTATCAGAGATAGAAAGTCATCAATGCATAGTAAATTTAACTGAGTACAAGTGTGAATATAACAGTATATTTACATAAAATCAAAACTCTACCTACAGAATACTTTTTAGTTACAAAGGGAAATAAAAAGCTTTTCAGTAGAGAAACTCTCCTGAAGATACCACCTTAAGTAAGTCACCAAACTAGGAGGAACTGGTTACATCATGTACTCCCTGATATGATGCAATAAAAACATAACACTGCTATTAAAGCTGAATTAAAACATACATAGCAAAATCTAAGCATGAAGAAACTCAGACACAAAAGAAGAACATAATAGCAAATACTGTGCTCCTCAAAAATGTTGAGGTCATGAATTATAATAAAAAAAAGGCTGAGGAATTGTTTCAGGTAAAAACAAACCCTAAAGTTAAAAAAGACTATAGCAATACAAAAAATAAATGAATGCATAAACTTGGATTAGATTCAAGACCAGGAATAAACGCAATAACGAAGTTGGCATTATTTTACTATTTACACAAATAAGAAAATCTCTTAGTAACAGTAACATTTACCCAAAGTCATACAGGCAGGATACAGTTACAACAGCATGAGAGGCTAGCTTTGTCCCACCCCTACAGGGTGTGCTGTCACCATTATGCTTATGAGACAGGTTGGTAAGTTCCTGGTTAGCAATTTAGGACAACCTTAATCTCAACAGAAATTTTCCCAACACTAAATTCATATAAAGTTACACATTCTATCATATGCTCTAATGGCAACTAATCAAACATATCTTCCCACTACATCGAAGTTAAAAATTGCCAAGTTATCATAAAAAAGTGAATGTAATTTTACCTATCATACATTTACTCTTATAATTTGAGTATCATTAAAATGTAAATTAAACTCTCAGTACATGTGAGCAATAAAATTTCAATATAAGCTATTGAAAACATTAAACCATAATACAAATACAAATTCACAACTCAGCACAGCTGCTGAGATTACAAGAGATGCACACATACCTTTTCCTAGATGTGTATTTATGCTCATGTACCTAGCTGTTCCAGTAAGGCTCTTGTGTTCTCTGTACGGTATATGTTTTTTAGTCTCTGGATCAATATATTCTTTTGCCAAACCAAAATCTATAATATGAATGACTTGCTGGGTTTTGTTTCCGGGTCGTCCTATTAAGAAATTCTCTGGTTTTACATCTCTGTATATTAAGTTCTTTGAGTGCACATATTCCATGCGAGAAATCTTTGAAGAAAGAAAATAAAAGAAATTTTATTTTAGTACTTTAAGTTTTCATTAGCATAAGAAATCATGATAGAGGCAAAAGAGAATTTCTGCAATGAAAACAATGAAAAAAAAGAATAAGAAAAAACTCTTCCTGACAAAGTGTACATGTCTATAATTACCCAGCTCTTTGGCAAGCAGAGGCAGGAGAACTGCAAGTTAAAGAAAAAACTCGAGATTGTTTAATCCTTTACAAAAGCACAATGCCAACCTATACTTCCTCAAATATTTATTTCCAATTACAAATGCAAATGCTTGCTTTTATTTCACTAATAAATGAAAGTTTAAATTTTATGAATTTATTTCATATCTGGACATCTGATACCATCTACACATTCTGAGGATTTCACCTCATAAAATCAAGGCTTTCCTTATTAAAAATTTTTGAACTAAAAGTACATACACATATACTCATAGTTACATTGTTCTTCCTCAACTCGATAATGAGGCAATGTTTATTATCATACTAAAATAAAGGTAAAACACTGAATTGCTAAATAAAAACAAAAATATTGAGGAATTCCTTTCGTTTTTATAAATTATTTTTTCATAGATACTAAAAACTTAAAACTAAAGTTCTGAAACTAGAAAATTTTTAACTCTAATGATAATACATTTATATTACCTGTAATACAGATTCTCAAATAATGTTCACTGTAAAATCACAAAATAGGACATTATAGATAAGACAAATGTTTTAATTTAGAAAAAAATCATGTGTAACAATGTACTGAAAATATAGTCACACAGGCCATTGTAACTTATTAGTAAATTGAATCACACAATATCCCATGATCTTTTAATTAATAATGTATTTGAACATTTTCTACTCACGAGACATTCTTTTACTAGTACTTTTAATCACTGGATGTTTTTCATGGATATTAATAATTTATCCAACTTGTGTTCCTTCCCCTTTTTCATTATACTCTTATACATAAAACTTTATAACCAAATAAGCATTATGGGATTAACCTGTAAACTACGATTAATGAGCCAATAGATAAAAACATTTTTAGGTCTTCGGCAGGATACCTTCCTGGCATTTTTTCCCAAAACTTCCTTAAAATTATGTTCTAAACTATCTTCTCATAGATTTCCTGAAATTTAAATAATTAACACCCTTCTTAGTTTCTTTCTTTTCTATTAGTTGATTAAAGACTATTTCCAAGATTTAAGAGTCTATAGTTTAGAGTTCTCTTTCAAAATATTCTTCTTATATAACTAGAGTGATATAGTCAACTGAATATTCTAAGTCATTACTCCATTCTTAAAATAGTTAAGATTACTAATTTTATTACAAGTAAAGTACACTTGATTCAGTTGTTTTATGTCATATGCACCCTGGTGAAACAGTATGAAAAGAAGAAGCATTTATATTAGGTCAAATACTCCACAAGATAAGGCAACAAAATTGTGACAACTTTTAATTAAATAACTTAATCTTTTAATTAACCATGTAATTGCTTAAAAAGTTTCAAAATACCTGCTTAACTTACCAACTGAATTGCTATCATGAGAACTGTTTTAAGAGAAAATGTTCTGTCACACAAATCGAACAAGTCTTCCAGACTAGGTCCCAGCAGTTCCAGCACCATAGCATTGTATTTACCACAAGGGCCAAAATAGTAAACTTGAGGTATACCATCTAGGGATAAACAAAAATTATTGAATAATTTCATCAACTTAAATACTAAGCCTCTCCCTCTAGATAATCACTTAAACAATTTTTAAAACTTCATAGTTTCAAAAGCAACAGCATTGTTTTTTTTTACTTTTTCCAAATATACAATAAGCTTTTCAATTTGCTGTCTCCCTAATCCTTTCTCTTTATGTTCACAGGACAGTATGGTTCAACTTATACTGGAGCTGAATTTATAAGTGACATTGTAAACAGTACATTATTGTCTCTCCACCATATACACTGGAATTTTGAGCCTTCTATTTCCATGTTCTAGAGAAATTCTTAAGACACAGAAAAGATTCTAGTATTCTTGACCAAGGAGCCAACTGCTACTGTTTTTAATGATCCTGTGGTAGGCATACTTCTAATATCACACCCAATCCCACTCACACGCTCCTGGAATTCCCATCACCTCATGTGCAGTGATTATAAAATCACTTCCTTTTGAATGTGATGTCTTTAATAGTCTGGCCTAATCTGATGAGTTCTTTAAAAAGAGATTCTAGAAATCAGAACTACTGGAATCAGCAGAGAGGCTTTCCTTGTTGGTCTTAAAAGAAGTATACTACCATGTTGTAGAGAGAAATGACAGATAGGAAACATCTAGGAAGTGAGGCATCAATTTTATAATTAAAGCAAACTGAATTCTGGTGAAAACCAGTGAACTTGGAAGAAGACCCTGATCTTCAAGTATAAGCTGAGGCTCCAAATTTGACTTTAGCTCTCATCATGAGATCCAGCTAAGCTAGGATCTGCTCCCCAGGAAAACAGGTTTTGATATACTCCCATATATGTCAATCTCCTCCTCAAACACATATGCATACAGAAACACACACCACATATAGATGGATACACACAGCCAAAGTTCACACTCGCCACCCATGCCAGACCCTGTAAACCGCAACCATCATGTATGTCACTCTTAACCATAACCGTCACTCTATGTCAGACCTACCTCTGAAATATATGAAAGCAGAAAAAAGTTTTAGAAATAGTGAAGGAGAGGCTTACTAAAGTTTATTCCAAGACTGAAATTCTGTTTATACTGTTATCCACATTAAGAACTTAGAGCTACAATTAAGGTTTATAAACAGCTTTTGACTACTAGACTTTTCAATAGTTCTCAGGTATTAAACTGTTAAAATTCTCTCCACAATGTCACTGCTTTTAGCTCTATGCCCCTAAAAGTGGTCAGCAATTCATTTCCATTCTTTACTTAGTTGCCTCTGATCTGTAGGCGCAAGGAAACCAGATCACTAAGATGAACAGGATTCAATGCCAGGCATGTCAAGGGCTTTTTATTTCCACTAGAGTCACCACCTACATTCCTAATAAAGCACTGGTAAATGATCTCTGAATAAAGGAGCAAAAATTTTTGATTTATTAAGCAACTCTGAAATAAAAAACTTTCCAAAGTTTCTACACACACACACACACACACACACACACACACACACACACACACCAATATGGAATCTCACTGCTGTCTCAATTATTTCCTTACTGAATTATGTACAATATCCTTACAGCAAATGGTTTGGGCATTATGTACAAAAAATGAGCAAGATACCCTGACTGATGATTTACTCCAGGAATGCAAGGTTGAGTTAAAATTTTAAAATCTACCAGTATTAATTCACTGTAACAGAATAAAATCATCTTAATAGTTACAAAGAAAAAAATCTAACATAATCCACAGCAAAATCTGGAATACAGCTACAATACAGTAACATAACTGAACACATCAGAAAAAGTTGCAATTATCAGCAAGTACAGGATCCACTATGGTGCCTCCATCCAGAAAATGGTCAATAAAATTAAAATTGGCCAGCTGACCAAATATACTTGCTCTTTATGTAGCAAAAATATATGTATTTTATACATACATACGGGACATACATTCATATGTAAATATTACAAATATGAATATACACACACACACACACTCTCATGAATCTGGCATAACGATTACCACATTAAAATGTGGATAGTGCTGTCTGTACCTCTAACAAAACTTCCACTATCAACCAAGTCTGTCATCAAAAGATTGAAGTAATGAAAGACTAGCATTACCTTTCTCATTTGAGATATCTCTATCTTATAATAAAATGATTTAATTTACATAACAAAAACTTTGATATAAATTGCTTATATCTGACGATAGGCATCTAGGAAAAATGACAAGCTAATACCATGCTTACAGTGAAAGATTGAATGTTTTCCATTAACAACGAGAAGCAAGACAAGGATGTTCACTTTCATCTCTTCTAATTACAGTGCTTTAAAAAAGATTACAGGAGACCACTATTGTAGAATAGGCTCCTGTACCGAGTCCCCACAAAACAGATTAAAAATCAATACAGTCATGCACGCTCAAGTTCCATTTTCCTAGTACTACATCTATGCCACTATTTACCTGACCTTTCAAGAAACCAAAGTGGTATGAAATGTAACAGTCAAAATTCCCCGAGGGTAGTTTCAGTCAGCATGACATTGATGCTCCCTCTCTTTAATACTTCAACAAAAGAAGAAACACAAGTAATCTGATATAATCCATTATGGTCATATTGTTCTACGCCTCTGGCCCTGAGCCTTTTTAGGAAGGTAACTTTGAAATGATCAGTTCATTTTCTTTTGTTTCTTTTTTCAGCCCTTCCTATCTATAAATTCTTCTGCTTAGTCCATCAAAAACTTATTTTATTTTATGTAAAGAAATGAAGAATTCTGCAATCAAAAACAAAATAAGACTTTTACTTGTTGTAATTGTGTCCTCTGGAAAATGCCATAAAATAAATTAAAAAGCATCTTCACGAATGCACAAAGAGACTCTATAACTTCAATAAAAACTGACAATTATTTAGAATTTTGCAAAACCTCTTGGCCAAGAGCGCCTTGATTGCTTCCCAATACTTAAAATTGATGAAACTGCAATACTGTTATAATTCAATTAGAGTAATATAACATGTCAATATCTGAAATACGTGCATACCTCAGTAAACCAGAAGCTTTCAAAAACACAATGCAGTCACAAAATCATGAACATGTACATAATACATTCAAAATACAATGAATTTTGATGTAAATGCTTCTCATTCTATATTAAACTTTTAAGACCTGTCAATTTTACATTTGATATTTTATTAAAAGCACATAAAAGTTAATTAATCAAGGCTGCCAAATTTCACGTTTAAAATGTGAGAATGTAAAGTAATAAAAAGTATGCATACAGTTATTTTCAAAATGTACCGTGTCTCACAGCTGGAAAAAACTAACATCTATCAAAATATCTACAAACAATTACTAATGTCATACACACTGTATGGAATACAATGCAGCTTTTACACAGTTTTAGAAATACCTGTGAAGGACAAACTTTTACTACTGACCTCTTATCATTCTACTATAAGATGATTTGTTTTTAAGAACTATATTATTACTTTTAATTTAATTTTGTAAGTTTGTAACATGAATGTTTTGCAAGCAAACATATAAACAGAAAACGAAGAACAGACAACCCAGAAAACTAACAGAAATTACTGACTGGGTGATTTCTATTTTTACTTTATAATTTTGGACTTTTCCAAAATCTGATAAAGAACATATTCTATTTTCGCAACCAGAAGGGAAAATGCACCTTTTAAAAATTCTTCTAAATCACAAAAAAATTCTAAATAGAAAAAAATTAGACCAAACTATAATCTTGTTTCTCAGGACAAGTCTGGACAGTTTTAAAAATAAAAAAAACTGACAAAACAAATTTTTAGAGGAAGTTATAACTAAACAGGCTTTGGGGTAGAGGTTAACGTAAGTAAAAACCAAATCAAACTACCACAGGGGCAAATTACAGTGCAGAAGACCACATGGCAGAGATTTTGAAATCAGGAGAGGTGAAGGAAAAAAAGAAAGATGAGAGGCCCAGGAAAAAAAATGAATGTATTAAATCACTACCTGGATCTATTGATAAAATATTTTAACTACTCAACTCTTTAGGTGTAACTAAACCTGGGCAAAAGCAAACTTCTACATGTATTTATTTCTCACTGTAAGTCTGGTAAAGTTTCAACTGTAAAGTCATACTTCACCCATTTCCAACTGTTCTAAAATTATTTTTAATTGCGACTACCATAGAAGTTATATGCATTGCAAATGCATGGGAAGTTATTTTTAATAATTTTCAATATCTCTAAATTCTTAAAAATCTTTCTCCAAAAAAGACTCAATCTTGAGTAAGAATACAAAACTTACAAACTTGAAACGACAATCTATCCTTATACTTCCAAATTCACTTTACAAAACATTTCCTTTAAGATTTCAGTATTCTATTCAAATGACAAAGCAATATTGTATTAAATAATTTAAATAAATCAAAAATAATAGTCTAACAGTCTTTTTCTTACAGATGTTTCTTGAGCCAGGCACAGTATACAAGACTTTATTTTCTACTTACGCATTTAAATTCTACAGGTGGTGTCATGTGCCCCCATGTCCAGCCTATGCGGTACCGGGTAATTGAACCCAGGGGCCCTTGCTTGCCAGGCAAATATTCTCAACTGTTGAGCTATGACTCCAGCCTCTAAGAAGACTGCTTGGTACCCTGTGTCAGGTAGGTTTTACTTAGCCAGATCATTAAAAGAAAGCCATGATTTGCTTCATAATAATACTATTGTCATCTATTTCAAGGCCCACAATTGTATGAAATGTTAAACAGGAATAATTAGAGCAAAAGTACTGTCTTAGTAACTTTTTCATTGCTCTGACTCAATCAGACATCCATAAATTTAGGGGAGGAAAGGTTTATTTTAGCTCACAATTTCAAAAGGCCACAGTCCACTCAAGGGCGGCCGGCAGTAATGGAAGCACATGGCAGAGGCAGAGGTGGAGGCATGACATCACAAATAGGAAGGGAAATTGAGATTAGTTGAGACTAGTCCCCAAAAAAAGGCAGGAAGCAGCTTATATCTCCTTCCAGGTTTCCTTCCAATGATCAGCCCCTCCTGGATCCAGGTGTGAAAGGTGTGATAAACCCCCACTACATGCCTAAATTCCAATTTACATGTCAATAATCCAATTTACATGCCTATAATCCCTCCAGACTAGACCCAAATCTCCCAACAACACATGGTTCCATAGACAATTTGTAACACTCAAATACATGAACTTTGGAAGGACATTACAGATCCAAACCACAGTATGTACTATCACACTATTTAGAAATTTAAACTATGAAGCTCTGGTCATGAAAACCTAAGATCTGGTTGGAAATACTAAGAACAGAATTATCATATACCCTTTCTAAAAGAAGTTTTCCATGCATTCATTATAACCTTTAGGGTAAGTGCTCACAGTTCTAGGACAGCAGCTCTCAACATGATACCTGAAAATACTTGGAAACAGGGTGCTCCGTGAGAATCTTTCAGAGGATAAGTACTATCAAAATTATTTTACAAAAACATGTTCATTCTCATTCTCAAATAACGAGTTTTCTAGCTTCTATAGGATATGTGATATCATGGACTAACCATTAAAGGTGTGAGAATCTAGCTGTTTTCTACTAAACCAGACATCAAAAACAACTGTAAAAACTGTAAAATTATGCCATTTTAGTCATTTTTGAAAATGAAGTGCATCCTGATTTTAAAAATGTCTCTTTTGTTATTTATATATAAATTAATACAGCAACACTTTATTTAATATGGGAAGTATCAACAGGTGTTATCCACTATGACAAAAGCTCTCAGATTACCAAAAGCTATAAAAGGACAATGAGACTCAAAAGTTTGAGAACTGTTGTACTAACTGAACAGTAGTATTGATAAACGCAAATAAATACATGCTGTAATTTACAGACTTGCTAAAAGCACTATCACTAAAATATGACAATACCTACATTTACTAATGAAAGTCTACCAATTAACTCCAAATAAATCACTGAGGAAAGATACTATCATCCTTTCCGTAACAATTCTATCCATGAATTTTGAAATTACTTTCAAACTCAAAACTATGAAAAATAAAATCTCTTATAAACAAGAAAATGTGTGAATGTTACAAAAATTGAAAAGAATTTATTTTACTATTGTCTTTGGGCCAAAATTATGAAAAAGGGGCTCTTTATAGTTCCTACTACCACATCCTCAAGGTACAAGCTGGCAAACCTTTTCTTCCTCCAGTATGCCACATTCTATTTAAAATACCACAATTATCATACAACACATAAATGTCCTACAGCCTTCACATCTAAAAAAACTGAAACCACCATCACTTTAACCATCTATCCAATTAAAATACCTAATATTCCTTAAATGTATACATTCTTCATAAACTATAACTCTGGCAGCAAAAGTTCATCCATTATATCTACCATGGTACCAGTACCAACATATATCTATTTAGTTGCATATAGATACATAAAATTTCAGCATTACAAAGCTTACACGAATTCCCATAAATTAAACAAAGAATAAATTTTATTAAAAAGAAATAGTACACATTCTGAAGATGTCTTTTAAAAGCAAGTTAAGTAAGACAAAGATAAAGAAACTCTTAAATTCTATTATGCAAACAGTTACCCAGGCTGAGAGTAAATCTACACCAATGACTATTTTAACCATGGAGTGAGTATTCTTGGCAATTTTGTTAATGCCAAAATACAAACAACATTCTAATTAGTTTATTACATAATTTTCATGCCTTTTACAATATTTCCTTTTAGTTTCCGTAAATAGAAGTGTATAGCACACAGAGGGCAGAATTTCCTAATTTCTTAAAATGTGGTCTGAAAAATCTGATCAGGCAAGTCTGTATAAAAGTGAATTTTAGATATCACAGAAAACTTTAAAAGGCTTGTATTAGTAACTCCAATCTTTATCAAAAGCAAATAGCATATTCCCATAAATTATGGAATCTCCAACACTCACTTAACTTGCAGAAAGAACTAAACTGTACTGAAAAGGATGTGTAAATAAAGGTGTCTATAACCTGAGCAAGAAACAGGTAACATAAATCCTTACCTCATAGCAAAACACAAATCAGGAAGGAGGGGTCCATGTAAAGAAGAAAAATTTTTCTAATAACTCTCAGAAGATGTCTGAGTTATTTTTTCATTGCTGTGACTCAATATACAACATCCACAAATTTGGGGAGGGAAAGTTTCATTTTAACTCACAATTTCAAAGGGTCACAGTTCCTCCATGGGCAGCCAGCAAGAATGGGGACAGCTCCGCACAGTATTGCAAGTAGGAAGCCATGTCCAGTTAAGTCAAGTCTCAAAGGAAGGCAGAAAGCAGCATATATCCTTCCAGGTTTCATCCCAATGACATGTCCCTTTTGTGTCCAGCCTCGGTGTTCCACCCCTTCCAGGTTTAAGCCCCCCATCACATGCCTGTAATTCAATCCACATGCCTGCAATCTACAATCTGCCACACACCTGTAATACAATCCACGCCAATCCCCTAACAGCACATTGTTCCATAGATAATCCATAACATCTAAATACATTAAGAGTTTTGGGGGACATTCCAAATCCAAACCACAATAGAAGGCAATACATAATTTTAGTAATAGCCACAGATGCTGTTATCAAATTACTGTGTATAACCTCCAAAAATCAAGCCACTCACTTAAGAAATAATGATTTAACATATGTATGGTCTTAAACAATATTTTTAATATCATTTCTATAGTTCAAAATTTGCCAAAAGTATTTACTTCCTTCAATAATGGTGTAGATTAGATCCCACCAAATGTTGCTCAAAAATTCTTTCATGTTTTGAAGTGTTGCTTTTGGAAGGGAACAGATTCATGAAACTGCTGACTTCATCAAGAGAATAAAAGTGATGAAATAATTTGATGTCATTAATTGGCAGGCAATGTAAACTTAAAAGGGTGAAAGTTAGCTGAATGAAATGCTCATGGGTGCATGATCTCTGAGACTATATCTTGTCCCAGAGATCTTCCTCTATGGCTGTTTTGTGTTCTCTCTCTCTCTCTCTCTCTCTCTCTCTCTCTCTCTCTCTCTCTCTCTGTGTGTGTGTGTGTCTCTCTCTCCCTCCCTCTCTCTCTCTCTCTCTCCTCTCTCTCTCTTAAAAAGGGTCTCTCTCTGTAGCTCAGTTTAGCCTCAAACACACTCCAATCCTTCTGCCTCGGCCTCTCAAATTCTGGGATTACAAATGTATTACCACCACGTCCACTTTATGTCGTGCTGGCATTAAACCCAGGGTCTTGTGCTTGATAGGATGAGTGATACCCCCAGGACCTCCTTCTTTACTTTTGGGCTGAAAGGAAGCAGATTTTTCTGTCATGCCCTTCCACAATGATGTTGCAACCTTGACGCAGACGTAAGAACAATGGAGCCAGAAAACCGTGGGACCTAGAACAGGACTCAGATTGACATTGAGAAGGTTCTCAAAATCTCTGAAACAATGATCCAAAATAAATGTTTCCTCCTCCAACTTGTTTTTCTTATATACTTCATCACAGCAATGAAAAGCTAACATATATCAGAAGCAACTTAAACAGAAAAATAGAAGTTATTTTAGTTTGTATGATAAAAACATTAAATAATTTAAAGGAATGAAATGCCTACTTTCTTACACTACAGTCTACTTGAGTTACCTAATGTTAAAGAAAAAAATTGAGCACAAAGAAACATTACGCAGAAGCACTAATCTTCAAAGAAAAATGTCACATAAATTTTAAAATATATTCCATGAATTTTCACACATCAATAATTCAAAATTTCTCAGTCAAATAAAAACTGAATTATTTCTAGAAAATAACTCTAAGACTCACTTTCTCCAGAAAACTAAGGGCTTTCTGAGGGCTGATTTGTACAGTTTAATGTAAAACTTTCTGCATACCTTCTTGGTTTACCTTTTTAAATAATAAATTCTTATCAATGGTTTCTTCCCTCTATCTCTAGTTCACTAAACCCAAGAATTAAATGTATCTAATCATATGATAATATAAGTAAAACTGAACATTTTCCTAAATTTCATTTTTATTCAGAAATAAATGCAAAATAAGATAACAAATTTTATATTTATATCCATCTCTAAACATAGAATTACAGAAGTTACAAAGACATAGAAAACCTGGAGATTACATATTATCACTTCACATTTAATAAACAGAAAAGTCTATTTTTTGTCTAGAAATGAACTATTTAAGACAAGCACAGATGGGAATAACTATAATCCCAGCACTTGGGAAGACATCCTGAGCTACATAGCAATACCCTATCTCAGATATGAAAAAATAAAATCATTTCTCATTTTTATCAAGGACTATAATTATCAAGCATTCTCCTTAGTTTCCAGGAGAAAAAGATGAACATACCATGATCATTGCTCTCAACAAGTTCAAAATTAAGTGGAAAGGACAGATAAAAACACAGTAATATAAAATGATAAAAAAGCACAAATAAGTACTCAAAATATTATCAAATTAATTAACCTCTTTTTCCAAGAAGAAAAACCGAATGTCAAAAAAATGCATTGCAAAGGAAGTAACATGTGACCCAGGCTTCAAGAAGAAAAGTCCAGAAAAAATACAGATGTGAAAAAAAACCTTATTCTAAAAATATCATTTAATGCTACAGAAAGAAAAAGAAATCTAGGCCTTATGCTAAATGATGAAGCCCTCTGAGAAGTAGAAATAAGAAGTAAGATGCAAACAGGAAAAGCAATTCAAAAAAAGTAACGATAAGGACTGAAAGAAAACATTGTAATGAGAGATCTTGGGAAACGGCACTGAGAGACCCTGGCTACTGGCCAAAATCAAAAAGGAGAGGAGATTTTCTTGATTACTAATTCATTCCTGGGGCAGAATATCGGACATCAGCAATTTAAGGGAGGAAAGACTGATTTTAGCTCCCAGATCCAAAAGTTCTTACAGTTTCGTGGGTCAACAGCGAGAGCACGAGACTGAGGCCTAGTCTGAGAAAAGCTCTTCGTATCATGGCAGACAGAAAGCCAGGTGAGGAAGGAGCCAGCCTGTATCTGGAAGATGAGGGGAAGGACAGAGCTTTCCCAGGAAGAAGCTATATCAACATTTCTTTTTCCTTTATTTAGCTCAAAAGGCTAGATGGACCACCCACAAGTCAACTTCACAAGACTAAAAGAAATGCCTTGGGTTTTTCCTAAACTCAACAAATTGACATACCCCCTCCAGCTCAAGCCCCAAACAACTTAACTTCCATCAGGCTCCACCTCCCAACATCATGGGATTCCATAGGTATTCTATTATATCCAATACATGGTGCTTTTGTGGGTCATTCTGGATCCAAACCTATAATACAGTCTAACATTTTAGCTTACATGAGTCTGTAACTAACAAAAATAGGTTGTCTGCAATATCAACTTGCAGGTATTTTGCAAGATGAAAATCTATGAAAAAATAAGAAGAGAGGACTTGGCAGAATGGCTCAGTAGTTAAAGTACTTGCTAGGCAAGTGCTAAATCAAGCTCTAAGTACCCAGCTTTCACAAACAGAACTACATAAACTGGTCATGGTGACTCATGCCTGTAATCCTGGAAGGCTGAGACAGGAGGATTACCATGAGTCCAAGGCCAGCCTGGGCTCCATCCTGAGTTAAGGATCAGCCTGGGCTACAGAGCAAGACCCTGTCTCAAAAAACAAACAAATAAACAGTCAATCAAATAAATAAATAAATAAAAGAAAGAAAGTAGGGAGCTCAATTCTAAGTATACTGAATTTCCGACTTCAGCTGGGGCTTTCACATATAAAAGAGATACACAGGCTGGAGGAATGGCTCAGCAGTTAAGCAAGCACTAAGCCACATAAGCAGGGCTTGGTGGCGCACGCCTACAATACCAGCAAGGGGGAGATGAGACAGCAGGACTGCCATGAGTCCAAGGCCAGCCTGGGCTCCATAGTGAATACAGAACAGGCCTGGGCTACAGACTGAGACCCTGTCTTTAAAAAAAAAAAAAAAGGAGATAGATACAGAACTTAAAAGTTATCTTTGTTCAGATGATAACTGGCTTTTCTCCTTGTTACAGGCTGAAATCAAGAGTCCACAAAATGTCAGTTGGGGCAAGGTAAGGCTGATCATTATTACCACCGGGCTGTGTGGCCCTGGACATTGTGGGTGTTTCCAGAGAGCAGCCCCAAACAAGCTTAGCATGAAAGCAACGGAGGAGGAATTTTACATCATTTATATAGCAACTTGACAAATAAAATCAGACATTTTAGATGACCTATTAAATTTGAACTTTTCTGCCTCATTAGGGGTGGGCCCCACAGTTACCAAGTGGCCAATCATAATCTGACACCCAATGATCATCTTTCATAGGTGATATATGGCTTTCAGCTCCCTCCATTTTGGCAGACTATCAGGAGTCCGGCCTGGGGACTGGAAGAGTTACATTTTATGTTGGCTAGCCAGCAGAATTACGAGGAAAGCTGGGAATTCACTGGGTACAATTTATCACAAGATTAACTCACAACCTGGATGCATAAAGTCACAACAATTTGGGGTTATGGAAAATTACAGAACCTTAAAAGCCCACCAGGGTTGCAAAACTCAGAGGCTTTTATAGCAACTTTACACGTGATACAATTAACACAGTTAGCAGTAGATAGAGAAATTATAGAATTTTAACTAACTTAGCACAGCAAACACGTATCTTGAATAGCGTAAGCACCACAAAATGGAGCCACTGGTCACCACAAGTCTGGATTTTAATGACACTGTTAGATCCTCATCCTCCACTTTACAAAAAATTCTGGATTTTAGAAGGAAACTCAAATGTTAAAGATGGAAACCTGGTTACTTACTTTTGAGTAATTAAGACAACCTTACATGTTGCCTATCTCTGAATTCCTTATTTTTCTCACATGACATTTTTTTAATTGCTTGTGTTACAGATGTCATAATTTTTGTCGCTGACATTAAAATTTATTCCTGCCCAGCACAGTGTTTCACACACTTTTTATCCTTGCTCTTCTCTTTTCAATCTCTAAACTCTCCTCTGGGAGATCTCACATACAGTAATATCCTACTATAACCATATTAGCCAAGAGGGTCATACATTCCTTTAGGTTTAAAAACCATCCAAGGGCTGGTAATTTCCAAACCTAGATCATCATTTTACTCAGTGAATGCTAAGTACACATGCAAAACAGATTATTTAATGCAATAAGAGAAACTACCAGAAAAAGTTAACATTGGAAAAAAACAATATTCTAATCTAAAGCAGAGTAATGTAAGAGTCCCATATATGCATACTGTAGTCAAGCTTTACAACCCTACTGCACATTAGCAGATGCAGTTAAGTCAGGGAGGAAAAAAGAGAGACTGAAAGACTGTCAGAAAACATAGATGAAAGGAAAGAGGAACACCACAGACTTTTAACAGATCAGAAACCGTTGGGCAGAATCTGACAAACTGTTTATTTTTTCAGATGTCTCACTAAATAATTTCAATACATTAACCATTATCATTTTAACCATTTTTAGGTATATAGTTCAAATAGAATTAAATATACTTACAATTCTGTATAATCATCATATCAATCTGCACACATTGCTCAACATCCCAAACTGAATCTTAGTCATTTATCTCTCTCTTCAAAACCATCCCTGCCTTTTCTGTCTCTATGAACTTGATTATTATAGGTACTTCATGTAAGTGTAATTACTCTATTTTACCCTTTTGTGACTTGTGATTAGCTAGCTTATTCCATTTAGCATAATGTCGTCAAGGTTTATTTATATTGTAGCATGTCTCAAAAATCTCCTTCCACTTGCAAGGCCTAAAATTCTACTGTGATCACATTAACAGTCTTTATCCACTTCTCTGCCTATCTATACCTGATCTGCTCACACTTGTTCACTACTGCTATGAATGTGGGTGTCCACGCCATCTGCAACAGTTCCTGCTTTTAACTCTTACATGTAGGTCCAGAAGGAGAATTTCTAGATCATCTGATAATCCCATGTTTAATATTTTCAGAAACCATCATTCAGACTTCAAAAATGGCTATAGTAGTTCACAAAACCCGCCAGCAATATTATTAACACAAAGATACCATTTCTTCACAACCACACTAATATCTGTCATTTTCTGGTGTAGTTTTTGTTCTGTTTTGTTTTACTATATCAACAGCCACACTAACTAGTGTGAAGTGGTATAGTCTTGTGTTCTGAGTGATATTTCTCTAATAATTAACGTTGCTGAGCATCTTTTTGTGTTTTTAACCACACGTCTATCTTTAAAAGAATGTCTATTCAACACCGTTGTCCATTTTTTAACTGTTTTGTTCTTATTTGAGTTTTAGAAACTCTGTATGTTCCAGAGAATAATTACATGTATCTTTAAGAGAACATTAAAAAGCAAGTTACTATTTAAAATAAATGTGACATAACACAAAAGAATCATGGATAAAAGTTACTTGAAATAACCAATTTCTGAAAATGTAATCATTTTAGGTATTCCAAAGTAAAAATTTTGTGAACTTACCAGTTCTCTCAAAATAAGCACTTCTGATTATCAATACAAAGCTCACATGCGTCCTTGAAAATATAATTCACGATTGATAAAAATCATGAAAAAGTACCCAAAATTAACATTACTTTTATGAACTATTACTACTCAAAAATATTATACTTGTCACAGTTTCAGTGCCATTATGATAGACACCTTTGGAAAATATAATTCGTGTTTCAGTCTACATAAATGCTATCTCTGGCACTGAGGAGCCCCCTTTATACATAAAGAATCTCTTGTAAATGGTGGTAATTTAGTTTTGCTACACTGCCATCCTAAGATACTCAAGTGCCAAAAGATGTACTGTTGTACAATGTGTTTTTAATTACTGCTACCAGATATAGTTTTTAAAGTGTCAAAGTTTAAAATAATAAAAAGTGTACAAGTGTTACTCAATAAAGTGATTTCCTGAATCACAAACTGACTTAGTCTTTCTTAATGAATTCAAACATTCAATCCTGTTTTGTTTTGTCTTCAAATGACAGCTCTACTACTTCAGCAGATGGAGTTGCTGTTTTGATCTTCACAACACTGAAACCCTCTCTAATACTTTTATTTCTCAGTAAGCCAACACATTTTCAGTTCCCTAGGTCCACGTAGCTCCTGGAGAGTGGAGATAATCTAACTCTGACAATCAAATTCATAGTAGCAAAATCAAAGAAAAGTAGGGGACAGGAGACCTAATGTAAGCAAGTAAGATTCAATCCTAGAACTATTGTTGGAAAATTTTTAGACAACAGGTGCTTTTAAAATTACTAAGCAAAGGTTACTGGTGGCTAACTTTGCCACCTTATGAGAAGAGACAACAAGAGACTGAGATATATATACATACAAAATGTGTAAAATAAAGAATAAAAATGATGAAACGCTGGATACAACAGTGTCCTATATTTCAATGTACGTGTCAATAAATTATTTTTAAAGTTTTATTTATTTATTGCTTATTAACCCTAACTTTTATATAATTCCTTTTACACCTCTATCTTCTAAATCCAAGTTGTCAATGATAATGTTGGTAATCCCTTAAGGCCTTGGTACAGCTTGAATCTGGAATTCTCCCAAAGCTTGTGTGTAAGGACTTGGTCCTTAACACATCACTCCAAATTCTGCATCATAGTCACACCGTATTCTCTTTTATGTGTATTCAAAATAATACTCTGCCTCTCTCTTACAATATTTATGATTGCATTTAGGCCTCACCTAGATATTCTAGAATCATCTATCTCAAAATTCTTAATTTATTCATGCTCTAGCCAAATGACAATATGTACAGGTTCCATGATTACCGTGGAGATATCTTTAAGGGAGATATCTTTTCTCACAATATTGTAGGTCATTTCAATAGGTAATATTACTAGAAAAGCTAAGAACTGTAAAAGCTGCTTTTATTCTCAAACTATTTTTTACAATTGTTTCTACTCATGCAAAAACCCACAAATTTGTCATATTTAATACAAGAAAGGTACCAGTAAGAAAATGACTAGTAGACACAGCCTTACAAAATGACCCTAGTCAACTGCAGTGGTATGTGTCTGCAATTCTAGCACTCTGAGACGCTGAGGCAGGAGGATCATAAGTCTGAGCCCAGCTAGGCAATCTGGCCAATTTAAGTCCCCACCTCAAAATAAAATTTAAAGGCAGAAGATGTGGCTTGGAGCAAAGAATTCAATCCCAATACAATGAGAGAGAGAGGCAGAGACAGAGACCAAGACCAAGAGAAAAAAGAAAAAGAGAGGAATTATTCTTCCTTATCAAATTTAAAATACTATTGCTTGAAAACTAAAGAATTATTGTCATGACAATGTATTTCATTCCAAATTTAAAAATCAGATAAGACTTTACCTCCAGATCCTAACTGCTTGTAGAATCTGTATTCCAAATGTAGTTGTGGTGCTCTGGATTTCATAGGCTCCTGATCAACACAAAAATAAACAAACAAACAAAAAAAATACGCATTTTACTGAAAGATCACTAAGCCCCAGTTCCAAATGTTTTAAATTTCAATGTAATCTCTTACATAACGTAATATACTATTTGACATCTTTTGTCTATGATTAGATCCATACAAAACTCAAGCTTATATTTGGTGTAAAATAAACGGATGCATTCATGAATCAGTACATAAATAGCTATTAAATCAAGCACTGGGAAAATTTATTGTTTAAATTTTTGATCGTGAAAAGAAAACATATGCTGACACTGTAACTATGGAAATGTTGGCCCTTTCACTGTTTCTCCTAGTTCCAAAAATTCCACCACTGAACTGTGTATTTCTCATTTGAAGGTCCGAAATTAAATTAAAAAGGGGCTGAGAGTGTAGCCCAGGGATTAACATAGCTTCACTGGGTTCAACGCCAGCACCAAAGAAAGTAAAAAGACTAAAGATGGTAACAAGAAAATTTTGATAGTAATACCTGAAGCTTCCTAAATAGAGATGCAATAAAAGAGTTTTTACATGTTAGATCATTATCCTTAACAATTTTTTCTCCCATAGCTAAAACACCTGACAATTTAAATATTTCAATAATCTCCTCCACAGAGATGATCACTTTTTAATTTTTACAGTTTGATTGGTTTTGCCTGTGTTAGATTTTATTCCTCAATGATAGTTTACAGTTTATGCTTTCCATGCATGAGTCTCAATTTCATCAATCCATATGGTTTTGTGATTCATATTCATACATGCATACACACAAAGGTAACAGAAGCAGCCAGCAGTATAGCTTTTAGATATATAATACTGAATATTAAATATAATGAATACTACTAACTACTACTAAATGTTAAAAATATCTGCAATTTTTTAAAAAAAAAGGGTAACATAAGAATTTTTCAAAAAGACACCTGACTCCCCAGGAAGATGGTGGCTGAAAAGAATACTGCTCAGTATCACCTTGCAAGCTCACTCAAAAAGTTCAGATATAGTTAAAAACTACCTGTTCAATTTAGGAGGTGGAGAAGTGCACTAGAAAATGAAAGGAGGGCTCATTAAAACTGGAAACCCCCCCAGATGCATTAGAAACTGAAAAATAAGCCAGCCCAGGATGCCACCCCAGGCCATCTGGTAAGGTCCATGAGCTGGAGACATCTATGAACTAAGGTAAGCCCAGAGCCAGAGACCATGGGAATTAAAAGGAGCCAGCAGCCTCAACCAAGGCAAGCACAGATCCAGAAGCCAAGGAAATTGGCAGCACCTGGGAACTCCAGCCTCCAGAACCAGTCCGTGGGTAATGCAAAGTGGAAACACACTGCAAGGTTCCCCTTGAAAAGGACTTCACACGGCTTAGCAGACCAGCTCAGGAGAAGCAGTGGTCAGTAGCCATTCTACATAGTGATGTTGGCAAGAGTCACTTTGAAAAGCGCCCAAGCCTAAACTGTGTAGGATAAAAGAAGCCACAGATGGGGCACACACTAGGGATTGTGGGGACACTATTAACTGGTGTCTAGGAAGGAACTGGCATATGAGAATGGTTGTAGAAAGGAGAGAAAGGCTGCTGACTTCCTGAATGGTTCAGGTGGGAGAGGAAGCAACTTGGGTGGCAGCAGAGAGCTCAGCCCTCAGGAGACAGAAGCAAGGATAGACTGCAGAGCTTTGCTGAGGAGGCTGGGTGTGAACAAGACCCTTTTGAGGCCATCAGACTGTTTGCTCCTCGACTTACTGCCTACTCCTAATACAGAACCCAGTTAACTTTCTTTCAGATCCAGCAATACAATCTCCATACACGCTGAAAGAAACCTCTCGACTAAGCCCTCAGCTATAGAGTCATGGGAAGCAAAGGACACACACAGAAACACGAGACCCCAGAAGCTAGTATCAAGGGACATGCAATAGTGTAACTTATAAAAAAGGAAGCAAAAAAACAGACTAGTCGATCTTTATGAATAAGACATTCTTAAAGAAATGCAAGTAATAATCACTGTGATTAAAAGGAATTTACTAAACAAACAATGTCTTAGAGAATATAAAACCTCTTGAGCATACAGAAGACACAAAAAGCTGGCTGAGGTAAACAACGCAATACAAGATATGCAGGAAGTGGAACACCTGAAAAGAAATCTGACTGAAGTTTAGGATACAAAAAATTCATCTGAAACAGGAAAAATGAACTCAAACATTGTGATTTTCAGACCTTGAAGACAAGTTTGAGAAAACTAACACCACGAACAGGCCTGACACTAAAATATGAAGTGAGCCAAGTAGAATACAACATCTAATGGATTATTCAAAGAGAACCAACCTCAGAATTAGGGTTGTGGAAGAAAGAAGATAACACAAAAGGAATGAAGAATTTATTCATTGAAATCAAGGCAGAAATTTTCCTAAATCTAAAAAAAGAAATTAATATTCAGATTCAAGAAGCTTACAGAACACCAAATAACCCTGATCAGAAAAGAACCTCACCTCAAAACACCAGAAATTCACCACTAAAAGAACTGTAAGAGTAGCAAGAGAAAAACAAGCATTATTCTACCAAGGCTGGCCCATGCATATTGGTGCAGATTTCAATGCAATCCTTAAAAGCCAGGGAAGCCTGGAACAAAAATCTTTCAAGCTTTAAAAGAAAGCAATTATTGACTTGCATTGTTGTATCCAGCAAAGTTAGACCTGAAAACTGAAGGAGAAATAAAAATTTTTTACAACAAATAAGCTCTAAAGATATTTGTAAACACTAGCCCAATGCTGCAGAAAACACTTGAAGAAATCTTAGAGACAGAAAGAAGAGCAGGAACAAAGAACTCAAAATAAGGAAACATGGAAAGGAAAAGCATAACAAAAAGCAAAGACAAAGAACATTAGGAAAACAAGACAATGGCAAGATTCAATTAAAAAAAAAACCTTCCAATGATTACTTTCATTGATAATGGTCTTAACAATGAAGACACAGACTGGCAAAGTAGATCAAAAAACACAACCCAACTATTTGTAAGAAACACTTCACCCATTGACTGAGAGTACAAAGATGGGCACTGATATTACATGCTACTAGGTCCCAGAAACAAGCAGGAGTAGCTATACTACTCTCAGACACTGCAGATGTCAAAACAAGCAAATCAAAAGAGACAAAGATGGGGACCATATACTGGGAAAAGAAATAATCCAATAGGAAGAACTCATATTCATTACCAAATATATACGCACTCAATGTAGGTGCATCCAATTACATAAAACATCAACTATTGGACAGAAAGGGTCAGACAGAACCCAATGGAATCATAAGAGTCTTCTCTACTCTAACAGATAGGTTAGCTGAACAAAAATCAACAAAGAAACTGAAAAGCTAATTCATACCACAGAGCAAAAGGACTCAACAGATATCTACAGACTTTTTTTTTCTACCTACGTTTTTTTCACTTGCATATGGGAACTGTATCAAATCAGACTATATGCTTGGACATAGGACATGCTTATGTAAATACAAAAGAACTGAAATCATTTCCTGCACATGTTCCAATCATAGCAAAATAAAACTAGAAATCAACCGCCAAAAATCCTACATAATATATACAGATACATGGACATTAAATAATAATTAAACAAGCCGTGGATCACAGAAAAAATCAGAAACTCCCTAAAGTCAAATGACAATGGAAGCCCATGAAGACAGAGAGGGGAATTTATGGCTATGAATGCACATTAAAAAAAAAAAAAACAGAGCAATCTCAAACAATTTCATGATGCAGCTCAAAGTCCTAGAGAAACAAGAACAACCCAAACCCAAGAGTACTAGAAGGAAGATTATTAGAATCAGAATGGAGATCCATGAAAATGAAACTAAAAAAATTATAAGAGATAGATGAGTCAAAAGTTTATTTTTTGAAAGGATGAGATTGATACACCTCTAGTTTAACTCAAAAAGAAGAATAAATTCACGTCAGTGTAACTAGAAATGAAGGTCAAATCATAACAGACACTGTTGAAATTCAGAGAATTACACTATTTTAATTCCTAGACACACATGATACACTAAAATTGAATCAAGAAAATATAAAAACCCTGAATGGACCAATAACCAGGAATGAAACTGAAGCAGCCATAAAGGATCTACCAACAACGAAAAGCCAAGACCTGTCAGATTTACCACAGAATTTTATCAGGACTTCAAAGGAGAATTAGCATCTATGTTCCTTAAACTCCTCCATAAACTTGAAACAGAAGTAACACTGCCCAACTCCTTCCAATTAATAAGTTATCCTGAATCCCAAAAGAGATAAAAACCCAACAACGAAAGAAAACCACAGGCCAATTTCCTTTGTAAGTATAGATGCAAAAATCCTTAATAAGATACTTGCAAATAAAATGCAAAAAAAGAAACTCAAAATATTATGCATTATGATCGAGATGGCTTCATCGTAGAGATGCAAGGTTCATACATAAGTCAATTTATGTAATATACCACATTAACATAAGCAAAGACACAATAGCAACAAAAATAAAATGAAATACTTAGGTATAACCCTTGCCAAAGGGGTGAGAGCAGACTACAAACCCCTGAAGGAGAAGACTAAAGAGGACGTTAGGTCTCTCAAATCACAACTCTTATAGAACTTAAAACAAAAAACAAAGTGAAACAGGGGAGAGCGGGGAGGGAGGGAGAGGTGGGTAGGAGGGACAAAAGGAGAGTGGGAAAGTCCGTGTCACCTTGACAAGATACGTATGTGCACAAAATGCTCAACTCCATTACATATCAATAAAATGGGAGGAAAAAAAGAGGACTATAGGAAATGAAAAGACATCCCATGTTCCTGGACAGGAAGACTAATATTGCCAAAATGGCCATACTCCCAAATCTACTGTACAGGTTCAATGCACTAACAATCAAAATAACAACTATATTCTTCACAGAACTAGAAAAAAATACCTTAAAATTTATATAGAACTAGGCAAGACCCAGAATCTTTAAAGCAGTATGAAAAACTGTTCATCACTGGCCATCAAAGAAATGCAAATAAAAACAAAATTGAGGTTTTACCTCACTCCCGTGAGAATGACCTACATCAAGAACTCAAAAACAAAAATCGATGGCGAGGGTATGAAAAAAAAAAGGCACTGCTGGTAGAAATGCAATCTGGTACAAACATAATGGAAAACAGTATGGATGTTCCTTATAAAACAGAGAATAGATACTCCATTTGATCCAGCTACTGCCCTTCTGGGCATGTCCCCCAAGAAAATAAAGTCAACATACCAAAAAGACACATGTAAATCCATGTTTACAGCAGCACAGTTCATAATAGACAAATCCTGGAAATAACCTACCTGCCCATCCACACAGGAATGGTTAAAGATGGGGTACCTATACACAATGGAATACTATGCAGTCATAAAGAAAGACAGATATAAAGTGAATAAAAATGGGGCAACCTACAGTCAGTAATGCTCAGTGAAATGGACCAAACACTAAAGACTGACTATATTTGGTTGGCCTCTTATCAAATGCACAAAAATAACATAATAAGGCCCCAACATGAATGGCAGGGTAGGAGACACAATGGTTAGACAGGAGAGGGGTAAACCCCCCCTGAAAAGGGGGTGGATATAGACACTAATTCCCCAAACCCCATGGTTCACTAGAATTTGGAATTCATGTATTTACAAAAAAATTTTACAGAATTTGGAATTCATGTATTTACAAAAAATGTTAAATTTTATGTCATCTGAACTCTTTACTACAATGAAATTATAAAAAATTTAAATGAGGCAAAGACATTTCAAGAGATGCAGAAAAAGCTTTTCACAAAATACAACATACCTTCCTGATCAAAACTCTAATGAAAATAGTTATAGTAGGATCTTACCTCAAACTGATAAAACCAATTTATGAGAATCTTCCTATTGACATCATAACTGGAGAACAGGCGAAAGCATTTCCCCTAACCTCGGGAACAAGACAAGAAAACCCACTCTCAACATTTCTATTCAGAACAGTGCTAAAACCTTAGCCAGAGCAATCAGGCCAGAAAATGGAATAAAGGGAATACACACTGGTAAGAAAGAAGTCAAACAAAGTTTATTTGCAGATGTCATGAGGACCCCAAACCTTCCACCCAGAAGACTCTTAGAACTAATAAATCCAGCATGCCTCTACAGCAACAATGAAACACATAGACCAGAGAAACTATTCTGTTCACGGTAGCCTCAAAGATAATACCTAGGAATCAATCTAAGCAAGTTAAGGACCTATATACTGAAAACTACAGTATTCTGAAAAACAAAATCAAAGAGATAGATTATCAGAAAATGGAAAGAAATCCCCTACACCTGGACAGACAGAATCAACATTATAAAAATGGCCATATTACCAATACTTATTTGCATTTACAAACACAGGTTATACTGGTAGAGACAACAGCGAGACAGGTAAGTAGGCTAAGAAAAACAAGCCACGCTAAACCTCAGGAAAACCTGGCTGGTCAACCCGACAGAAAAGCTGTGGCACAGCAAACTATGTCTTGTAAAAATTAACACCTTGGCCTAGATTCTTCCAAAAGAGATCTCTCTGCTTTAGAGCCACCATCTGGGCACCTCCAGCCTGGGGAATAGTGCTGTGGGAGTAGCCATGCCCTGTTATCTCACACCGAAAGACCAAGTACGTCTGAATCCCTGCAAGCTCAGAAATAGCCAGCTTTACTTTATTTTTTTTTTAAAGTTCAGAAGCTACTTGGAAGGATGTTTTCAAAGAAAGCAATCTTGAATACTAAAAACACATCTGTTTTGTACAAATGCATGAGGCAAAAGACAAATGCTGCTTTCTAATTTTTATCTACATAAAAATGCTTCCCGAACTTAAAAAATAGTGCCAAAATTCAAAAATTTGGTTAATAGTGCCAAAGTAAAAAGACTGAGTTTGTGTGGCACAAAAAAAAAAAAAAATCAACGTTCTACATATAAGCACAGGCATAAAAGGACACTGCTGATATTAGGACCTTAGTAACAAAAATCAGACATGCGTATCAGTTTTCCTTTCCATATAAACAGCGAAGTTATATCTGATATGAAAGAAAAAATGAAAATAAGTAACACGGAAAAGTTAACAATTTAATGAGCAAGAAAATAATTAAGAAAAATAAATATGAACTTACCAGTTTAATTGCCACATATTCATTTGTGTATAAATTTTTCCCTTGAAAAAGAAAAAAAGAGTCAGATTATATCTTATGTAAACTAATCTGGGGCACATTTAAATAAAACAGTACATTTAAATAAAATGAAAATTTGTACTTCTAGCTATTAAGCACAAAAAAGGAAAAAACTCAGAAACGGTATTTAAATTTATGATCAACTCAAACATATTCTTAGTATTTCACCCACATTTAGAGCACATAGTGATACTAGCAATTATCTCTCTTTAAAAAAGTGAGTCTGATTTTGTTGAAATTTTACACACAATTTAGAAAGCAATCTAGTCAACTGCACACTAAGTAATACTGTAAATCTAAATAACAACACAAATAAAAACTTTGTTTCCCAACTACCATCTCAGTTTAAAACTTTAACTACTGTGAGAAATATTCCTATTACGACTCATATTTAACCTAGAAAATACATAAGATACATTTAAAAAACTGGATATATTAAAAGCACACACAAAAAAGGAAAAACTTTTGTCAGACATGGTGGCAAACAACTATAATCCAACTATTCAGGAAGCTGAAACAGGAGCCTGATAAATTTGAGGCTATGAAGCCAGTGTAGGAAATTTAGTGAGACCCTGAGTTAAAACCAAAAATTAAAAAGGATTAGGGATATATTTTGGTGCTTCCTACAGTGTTGCAAAAACGAGTAACAACAAAAAGAGAGAGGAGAGAGAGAGCATGTTATTAAAATTAAACAAGACTCTGAAAGTCTAAATATTGTGAGAGTGGATGGGTTATAAGCACCTCACTATACGCCGAAAATCTTTCCAAATACTTTTAGATTTACAGAAGCTATCAAATGAGAAAAAAGTATTTATCATCCCTCCTGTAAGCATCAAGTTGATCAAAAGGTTTATGAATTTAACTGCAAAAATGTATTTAATATTTTAAACTTTGGAATACTGAAAAAATCCATTCTATACAAAAACCAGATAAATGGCAAATCAGAATAGAGATTTAGTATAAATAATAAAGAATCCAAATGAATTACAATAATCCTTGGAACTGAGTGTAATTTTAAAAAATTACAATGGGCCAAAATCTATAGCACAAGGATTATATTATGGAGAATTTTTAAGGCAGTTAGTATATAAAAATAATTTCAAAGATGAATTAATGCCTATCTTTATAAAAGATTTAAAAGCATGAAATAAAAGTTACATGTGACATCTCAATTTTTAATTCTTTTCAATTACCATATATTACTTTTTTTTGAGACAGGGTCTCACTCTGTAGTCCAGGTTGGTCCTGAACTCACTATGGAGCCCAGGTTGGCCTTGGACTCAGGGCAATCTGCCTGTCTCAGCCTCCCGAGTGCTGGGATTACTGGCATGCGCCACCACACCCAGTTTAATGTGGTGCTGGGGAATCGAACTCGGGTACTTAGCACTTGACTTAGTGCTTTAACCACTGAGCCATTCTTCCAGCCCATGTATGACTTTTGTAATCGAGAAAATCAAGAAAGACAGTTTGGGGTTTAACTGTCAAGAGCAAATTGTCCACCTCTGCTACTGAAAACAGAACAATCAATTTATTCACACATACCTAATTTTTTGGCATAATACTTTCAGCCTCCACTGAAACAGCTACTGGTAGCAATAAAACTTGTAAGCAAAATTTCAACCTTCGTGAAACTCAAACTATCAAAAGTGTTCAATGTTAAGTTCAATCGAGATATCCAATGCGCCTATTTAAGTATTTTTAAATATTAGAGTATTTTGTATTCTTAGCCTATTAGTTCAGTACTTAGCTCTGTCTTCATAGATATTTTCAAGAATGCAGTATGTTATGAAAATGTAGGTTTCCCCTGGTAAAGTTACAGCAAATAATATCACTGACAGGAAGAACTTAATCTGGAGAAATTAGTATCTAATTAACAAAACAATTCTGGTTTTGAGTTCAAAGAAGAATATGCATCTCTTCAAAATATTACCTTCTCATAACTATTTTGTATGTTTTGTATACTCACAAATACACAAGGAAAAAATGTGCAAGACAAGAATTTAAATTAAGTTCAAATTCCACAAAACTACAACAAAGAACTTCCAAAAGATTTATTTTTGTTGGTCGCCATGTGGTCCCTCACCTACTTTCAGGTCACAAGACAAAGTATTATGTCCTCAAAGCACAGTTAATTTTTTAAACATTAGAAATTTTGCTGAACCTTATGGGAGACAGTTAAAAACATGAAAGTTAAGCAATTACACAAATGCCTTTTTGTCATTCAACATACCCACAGACTCACACTACCAGCCTTTAACTGATATTTGTTATATATATGAAGAAATAAATGCACAAAAGGTATGTTTTTGTGTACACTGAGAGGAAAGGAGTGGTATATAGAAGGAATCCCAAAATCCCAAAAGAAATTGCAGCTAGTTAACTGATCCAATTTCAAGACATTTCCAATAAAGCTCTCTGCCATTCTGAATTTAGACAGTTTTACCAGTGTTGTGGTGTTGAGGTGGTAATTATTATAGAAAACCACATTCTTCAGAAACTGTGTGTTTATAGACAGTACTACTAGTTATCCACCAATATCTGTTCTCCTCTTTCCATAATAATAGAACTCAGAGCTTGAAAACAGCTGTCTATCCAGCTGGAGTCTACATTTCCCAACTACTCCTTGAGCTTGGTACGATCTTGCGTGTAACTAAGTCATATGTATCAGCAGACATGAGGTAAGTCACTCTCCATGTCCAAGAATGAATGTGTCTGTTTCTAGTTCTTATTTTTCCCTTTTGCTGCTAGCTGGCTTTCTTGAAGAAGCAACAACTACAGTGAACACCTTGCATGCAGACCGAAACCACATATTAGGAATGCTGAGGTGCCCTGAAAGCTTTGGGGGCTCTCCCTCTGTTCTGTTAGGAGAACTAAACCATTTGCTTAAAACTGTTGCTTTGTGAGATGTGTGTGTGCGTGTGTGTGCTCTTTAATTATTGCATTTTTAGATAAGACTTAAAATAGGCAGTTAGAAACTAAAAAAAAAAAACACATAAAAATAATGAATCCATCCAATTCTGCCAGTATGTCTGATATATGTTGAAAAAGCTTATAGGATTTTGAACAATTCTCAAACACAAACATTAAAATAAGGAGTTACAATCTATATCAAATAAGAATAGAGAAAGTGAAAATAAGAAAAGTATGAAAACTCTTGTAGAAACTTCACTGTAACAGAAATGACAATGTCAGTTTTCAGATAGGAAAATTCATAAGGCAATATATAATATCTTTATGTTCTTTAATGTGATAGCTACAGCCATAACACAAGAGAAGATCAGGAAAACGAAGTTTATTATACTCACAGTCTTAAAACAGAGAGTTCCACTGTATGCCACACAGTCATAAGAGAAACACTTGGTCTGCAGTAGGTGGCAAAGGCAGAACTGAAAGAAGAGCTTAGGCTAAAGCCTTTATTGACATTTCCAGGCAGGGGAGAGGGGAGGGGACAGGAAAGGAAGAAAGGAAGGGCAGGATGAAGAGTTTAGGACTGACTTGCATCCTTAACTGCAGTGTTCTCTGAGCAAGAAAAGTGACCTCCATTTGGATGGTAGCTGGCTCTAAAATGGTTAAAGCAGAGTAACATTAACTGTTTGGTGTATGAGCCAAACAGAGAAGATAGAGCTGGTGGACTGGTTAGTCTGCATACCAAAGGTGCGCTCCCACCCGAGTCCTTGCTGTCTCTGAGACCTGGCTAACCTCAGAAGAAGTCTCTTCAGGGCCCTAAAGGTTTTCTAGGTGAGAAAACATCAAAACACAGAAAAAATCAAAAAATTATACAATATACAACTACAACCCTATGTTTTGGTTAGCTATGCTTTGGTTTCAGTGTCTAATTAAAAAATTTCTGGAGGTGTCACTGATCATCTAAGCTAAGAAAACATCTACCTAACATGCAGAACACAAGCCTTTCCATCATCACATTAATTAAAAAGGAAACCACAAATACTTCATCTTGTCTTTTAAAATAAAAAATATAAAAATTTGGTACATTTATTTGAATATAATTTAACTTTGTATGTATGCCATTTTTTTAAAATACCATTATCATGCTTTTTAAACTATCTGTTTGTGAAAGTGGGTAATACTGCCTTATCCTTGAGGCATTCAGACATGGAAAGATATTTTGAGTTGTGTGTAGAACTACAGTTCCTATTTGGTGCCAAGGGTTGTGCAAGTTTTAACGCCCTGCAGTATGAAAAACAATCTTCTAAAAAACAAAGCCCAGCCTAAATTGCCAATAGCCTTGTTGTTGAAAATCACTTACATATAACATGGATACCATATATTCTTTCTTACTCAATACTAACCATAAAAATTTAAATGCCAGGAATCAAATGTTCAATAAGTATCTGTTAAAGTGATTTTAAAATTGAGAATCCAAGCTTACTTTAAAATTAGAATGTGTTTATCCAGGTATAAAAAGAAAGTGCTTATTATAGCTTTCTGTCCACGGAAACCATTTGAGTTCTTGAAAAAGACTAGTAAACTAGCCCTTTAGTAGGGCTAAAGAAAATGATTAATTTAGTTCTGCCTATATATATAGAAAGACACAAACATAAACAAAACAGGTACATAAACAGAGTTGGTAAATTTAAATATATTTGTATTAGGTGTGATCAAAAACTATGGTGATTGTTTGAATCAAAAATAATTATTATAGTACAAGACAAATTACCACTAATCCCACTACTAAAAAAATACCCTCGCTCATTTCAAACACACTTATCTCATTGATCTTGCCACTTTCTGAAGCACTTCCAGAGGTCCACTTTCCTGAATAAAAATTCAACTGAACTGTCATGAATGCCAATGTCCTGAATCAATTTCTCATATTTCTCTTTCATTTTCACTTTGCCTCTGAGGAACTGCCAAATGTCATAGTGCCTTTCTAGAGCCTGCCTTTCCACTAGAAGGCATTCTGGTGGCAGCACTCACCAGACAGCCAATCAGAACTCAGAGACACTCAAGAAGAGGTCTTCCAGAACTGCTTCAGAAGGGGGCAAGGACACCAGAATATGTGTATTCAAGGCACAGGAGAGCATTTTGAGGGTAATTAATGGCAATGTGTCTTTTGTTGCAATAAATTCTTTATATTTTTACATCAGCCCTGGTATACATACAATAAGTTCTCATAGATTAGTCAAATGAGTATATTAAGAAGTGATCCCATTCACATTCTTGCTTATTCACAGACTGTAAATAACAGGTGTTCTACTACTTTTTTCAATAAATAGTATACTTTCAGTATATAGTTCATACAATGTTTCATTCAGTCCTGGCTCAGATGATCCACTAGATTTGTGTAAATGCAAATGAATATATCATACATACACAGCGTGTAATGCATTATGTGTTGAATGAATATGTTATCTTGAACTGAATCTCATATGACATAAAATTTGAATGAAATGTCCACAGTATAATGCAGAGATGATGGTCACCTTTTTACAATTTAATACTCTCAATAACCGAGGAAGTAAAAATAATGTGTTCTCTAAGGTATACTATTGCTTTTATTAGCCTGCTTCATTCAAACATACAATACTCACAAAAATACGTAAGTTTGAAATGAAAGAGTCACTACAAAATTGGGTGCTTTCTGGTACAGGGACATAGTTCACTGGTTAATATGCTTATCTAGCATACACAAGGCCCTGAGCTAGAATCTCCAGCACCACATAAAGATTACCTGAACATACTGCCACATAACTGTAATAACTGAGGTTGAGGCAGGAGAATTGACATGTGTTCAAGACCAGCCTGGGCTACAGAGCCAGACCTTGCCTCAAAACAAACAAACAAACAAACAAAAAAAAAGACGGTGTTTTATAAGAGTACAGATATAATCTTGTATTTGAGTAAACAACTGCATTTACTACCAGAAGCAAAGCTAGATTTAAGGATAACCACAAAGCCAAATTTTTCTTTTACTTCAGAGTCCTCACTCTGTCAACTGACTACAGTTCCATGTACCTCCATAATGACTCATCTTCTGTCATGCCACTTTCCTTCTTCTTTCCCCTCAATAACAAAAGTTATAAATGTATTTTACCAGGAGTTAAAAGACCTACAATGTAATCCTGACTCTCTCATTGTCTCAGTTACGTTTTCATTGCTGGGACAGAATACCTGACATCTACAACTCAAGGAAGAAAAATTTACTTTAGATCACAGTTTCAAAAGGTCCATTCAAAGGTGGCCCCCAACAGTAGAAGCATATGGCAGATGTTAGTCAGAGACAAGCTCTTAACCATATGGCAAACAGAAAGCCAAGTGAGGGCGGAAGTGTAGAAATAGTATATATCCTTCTAGGTTATGTCCCAGTGATCTGCCCCTTCGGGTCAAGCCTCGGTATTCCACCCCTCCCATGCTAAGCTCCAATAATCCACCCATTCCACAGCATATACCCACCCATCATCTACCAAATGCCCCTACTCCACCACACATCTATAACCCACCATACACCTGTAATATACCACGTACCTGAAATATACCACATGCCAATAATCTACAACATCCAAATACATGAAATTATTGGGGGACATTCCACATCCAAACCTTAAGTCATTAATTACTAAGTGACGAGAAACAAGCAACTTTCCTTGAATTTCAGTTACCTTAAATGTAAACTTAAGAAGTTTGATTAAACTAGCATTCCTCAAAGTTACCTAATTATGACAACCTGACTCAATACCTTGGTTCCCTTGTTAAGAATATAGATCCCTTAGTCCCAACCCAGACACACTTGGGGTAAAGGGGGAGAAAAAATTATTACGGTAATGTAAGTCTCATTAATTTTACATAGTTTTACATTACCTGGCTTTAAGCCACAGATGATACACCACAGTGATGTCACTAACTGTTCTGAAATGTGAAAAAAAAAAAAAAAATCCAAAAAAGCATTCCGCAGAAACTTCTTCATCAGCAACTATTTTAGCTATGTGTCTGTTTGTGTGTGCATGTGCACACATGTGTATGAGCCTGCATGTATGTTTGTGTGCTACTAGAGATGGAGCCCATGGCCTTGACACTGAGCTACATCACCAGTTCATTTTTTACTTTTGATTTTGAAACAAGGTCTTACTAAGTTATTACATTGCACAGGCTGGAAATGAACTTGTGATTCTCCTGCTTCAGCCTCTTGGATCCCAAAATAATAAGCAGGTACCACCAGGAGTAGTATAGTAATTTTTTTAAAATTTTCTTGCTTTTTCATGTTCTCAAGAAAAGAGAAAGATTAACCTAAAGAAAGCAGACATTCCCACTATTGGGAGTTTCTCACAAATAAAAATACAAATACATAAGAAATTTTCCATCTGTATTCTTTAAAATCACTATAACAAACAAGTAAATAATTACATAGTGAAGATTTTTCAGTAAAAAGTATCTTCCACTTACAGTTTTTCAGTTAATGGAAGGGAGCAGTCTTACCTAATCGCAATTCTCCAAAATTGCCACATCCAATTTTTTTTCCTACTCTGAAGTTAGGTCCAACCATTAAAACTCCAGATGATGAAGAGCCTGTTCGAGTGTTGTGCCCTGACCGACCACTAGGTCGTGCCATCCTATCATCTGATTTGTCTTTATCTTTCTTTTTATTATCCATATCAAGTTTGCGGTACTCCACTTTGAATTCTTTAATCAAGACAAGCACAATGAAAGAGGGTACTGTGAAGATAGGTACATCACTAGGTAAGTGTACCAGTAGGATAATGTTAACATTCAAATTGCAGCTGGTAGTCAATTAACTGGAGCGTGTTCATCCCATTCGTAAAACTTTTCTCAGTGGTCTTTTCAGCAAATCATGTCTTCAAAATTATCTTCTCAGCGATGTGAACTGATATTGATAGAGAGCTAGAACATTGAACAGAACAACTAGTCAACCAAGAGAACTTAAAAACATGTTTGGGAAACTTGATAACAAAAGCCTATGCAGTGAATTTTACTATTTGTTAATATTCACTAAAACCAAATCACAGTAGATTCTCTAATGATTACCCTTTATTATTTCTACATTCTAATACCAAAGTAATTGTAAAAATAAAACAAAACGAATAAATCAGGGACTCAGTTACCCTTTAAAATAAAAAAAAAGCATAAAAGGTAGTTTACAAAGCAATGTGCATTCACTAGGCTCCTCAAATTTAAAAAAAATTTCAAAAATTACACTAGATCAACGTAAGATTTTTCTATTCAAAAGTGCAAGACAATATGGGTGTTTTCCATGTCCAAACACCTAGCAATGTTTAAAAAATCTTTTAAAATATATATCCTCCTTTCATGTTCATTTTTCAAATGTTCATTACCCTCAACTATAGATAGGAAAGAAGAACAGAACTGATAATACAAGGAACATTTTGTTATCTCTCAGTAAAAATAATTCTGCAGTGTGAAATGGGCCTTAAACATATACATGATTTCTGAAGTGGAGAGGCTAGGTATTAAATACATAGATAAAAATACTAATGCACACAAACAAAAATGTACAAGGCATCTGGAAGAATCTGTCCATTCACTTTCTTAAGGTATTTGAGCTAGTCCATGTACCTCAATTCTGTTGCACAGCTACAACTTTACTAAACACTCCATTTTTGTTTCAACAAATCTGAGTTAGTTTCTGCTCTGTGAACGTGAAGATACAAATTTCTTTGGGTTCAAAGCATAGGCACTAATAACAAAACTAAAATCAATGTCAAAAGACTGACTCCTGTTTCTGAAATGCAGAGGTTGGGAAAAGCTGGCCCGCAGGCCATTTGCAGGGAAAAAAAAATCATTCGGTCAGACCCATACAAGTAACTACAAGCAGAACCTAAAATTAAATAAATCCAGGAACTTTCTTTATTAAGAGGATACTCTGTATAGCCCATGAATGATGTCATAAAGAGTCAAATGACTCTGGTCAGAGTAAAGTTTCTCCACCTGGGTTTATTACAATGCAACCACCACAAAGGTTGAAACAAGCAATGTCTAATTAATTTTCAGTAATTTCTCAAATATGTAATTACTCCTAACGCTTAATTTTTGATGCTCCTTGTTTTATCATGTCACATTCTCTCATTTGCAGATGAAACTGAGTTCCTGTTTACCGTATATAAAACTGAATGAGATGTCTCTTTTCAGCCCTAAGAGAGTACTTTAAACATTCCCTCCTAAACAAAGTATTATGAAGCAAACACCTTTTTCAAGTACTGATAACAGACACTGCAGACTGTAACACTTTTAAAAAACCATTAAGATGAGCCATATCTTCAGCCAAACTCTCTGCCTAAGGACAATTTCCTGCCTACAAAACAAGGTGAGACTCAGAACACACAGATCAGAGCTACGGAGCACCAAAATGAGTGGAATTTACAGGATCAGGTACCAAAAGTCAGCCTGTGTCACAGTGAGGGGCACGGGGAAGTAGGGTTTAAGCATACACGCGTGTACAGAAATATTCTGAAATACCTAGAAAGCAGTGACTACAAACATGGTTAAAAGAAGAATGGAGATAATGGAGGCTGCACAGAGCCACTCCCATCATGGAAGGTTCAAAATGAAACCATAAAAGTAAAGACCACACCCTAGACCAAGAACTACTCAACACTGGCTCAAGTAAAGCCTAACACCAAGCCCACAGAATGAAGAGTAACTTCAAGTAAATTCACTGGAGTCTACAACAACAAATAAAATCTCATTCTCAAAAGACAAAAATACCCAAACTTTCATGAACACCAAAGTTACAATATCCACCATACACCCTAGAATTGCCAAATACACAAAGAAACAATAAACAGACCACAAGAAAACCAACATCAGAATTGAAAGACAGGACTTTAAAAGTACCATAACAGCTTATATAATGGAAGAAAAAAAGAATAGGGCAAAGATATACACATATTTAAAGAAATATCTGAAAGTTTCCTAATGTTGGTAAAAAAAAACGTACAAACTGGAAATATTCAGCAATCTCACAGAGATATATACTAGGAAACTTAAACCTAGGTACATCACGGTAAAATTTCTACAAACAAAAAAATAAAGTAAGCCTTAAAAGTAGTCAGAAAAAAACTACACATGAAATATTAGAAACTAAATTCTTGACAGAAACAACAGCGTTCTCCCCTCCAAAAAAAGGAGATTTTACAGAAATGAAAAACTTTTAATATAGAATTGTACATCCAGGAAAGCTACTCTTTAAAACAAAGTAGAGGTTAAGTGCTATAATTCAGTGGTAGACGACTTGTTTAATCCCTATCACAGTCAAGGGAAAAAAGGAAAATAAAATAAAATAAAATAAAAGCCATCTAAAGATACAAGAAAGTAGATAATCAGTCACTATAAGCACAAAGTAAACTGAATGTTGTGAAGCACACTTGTAATCCCAGCACTTGAGACCTTAAGGCAGGAGGATTGCCTTGAGTTGGAGGTCAACCTGAGCTACATAGTTGAGTTCAGGACCAGCCTGGACTAAAGTGAGACCTTGTCTCAATCAATCAATTAATAAATACTACTTAAAGCAAAACTAATTTCTTAGAGTCATTTGTAACATATGAGGAAGTAAAATATATGACATCAGTACTTGAGAAGTTGTGAAGGAAATTAGATTTTAAGATTTCTTCCCAGATTTTAAGGGTCCTTACCAAAAAGTAATAATAATGTATGTGAGGTAGCTGATACGCTAATTTAGCTCAATTTAGCCATTCTACAATGAAGGCATATTTCAAAACATCATGCTGTACACAGTATTGTCAATTATATAAAAAATAAGTTAAAAAATTCTACTATTTGTGAAGAGTGGCTCATATTAATGTTATAGTATACAGAGGATAAAAAATATAGTGACTATTTAAATTTTTAAAAATATATTACAATAAAAGACACATTGCCAAGAACAATGGGATAATTACGTTTGACGCAGGGAACAAATTCTGACTATTAGAAAGAGCTCAAAGGCAAACTATCTTTTATTATAGTAAACATTTTTACTTAAACAGTCACTAAATTTTGTGATGACTCCTCATTATGTTCAAACTAAAGGAGCATATTTTGAGTATTTAAAGAAGAACTAACAGCAATGTATCTTTTATTATATTAAGTATTGTTACTTAAATGTTCATTAAATTTTTTCACATCTCAATTTCTGTCAAAAAAAATATTAGGGTATGTCCTCATACACTATATTCATCCGATCTGCATCTTATAACTTCTGGTTCTTCCTCCAAAGCCAAAATGACCATGAAAGGCATACAGTCCAACACATCGAGGCAGGTATACAAGTACACACACATGAAAGGACTTTCAGAACTATTTCAAAAACTAGTAAGACCTGGATAAGCATGATCAACATAAAGGATAGTTTTTGAGGGAGATTAATAGCAATGTATTTTTCACTGTAATAAATTTTTTTAACATTCACCATATTTTTGATCACATTCATATTAGCAAAGTCATGTGTAAACAAAAAATAAAACTTACAAAAGTCCATTTAAGTCACAACTTAAATATGAGTTCATGTGATCAACACAAAATTAAATAATTCAAGATATCTAGAAAATTTCTGAATATCTGAATAATAAAACTCATAATTTGAAAAAGAAATCACAAAAGATATTGAAAGCAATTGTAAAGAATATTAATTAAACACAGCTTAATAAATTTTGTGGGCCACAGTCAAAAGTAAAGCTTAGAGGAAAATTAAAGCACTAGATACTTACATCAAAAAAGAAGTTTTTAACCAATGATCCAGGTTTTCTTAAGAAGCTAGAAAAAAAGTAAATGAGATATAAGTTAAAGAAGTACCAAAGTATTATTAATAGTCATAGACTTATATGAAAACATAGTCTTAATGAATTAAAGCATATGGATTCTCAGAAGATACATGAAGAACACCAAATCTTGGCGCTCTCACACACTGTCAAAAAAGAGTGGGGTGAAGTGGGGAGACCACACAACAAAAGGGATCAGTCTGGAATTCGCTGAAAATACACAGCAAACTGGGCAAAACAGAAGGCCACGTCAATGAATATTATTATAAATGTCAGACAGCATAAAATAGACCATGAGACAAAAACAACCTAAAAACTAATCAAGGTGAATAAAACTGGTATCTCCTGGCAAAAATAAGAGTAAAACGAATACACAACTTATCAATAATGAAAGACACATCAAAAAGATTCTGCAAAGCTGGGCCAAGCAGCACAGGCCTGTAATCACAAGACCGCGTGCAACACAGAGGCAGGAGACTCGCAATTTGAACCCAATCTGGATAACTTTGCAACGTGGTAAGATGCAATCTCAAAAACAAAAGTAAAAATGGGCTGGGTACACAGCATTAAAAGTTAAAGTTTCAAAAGAAGGACTATGATACCATTAATTCTGATACCTTAGAATAAAGAGACGAAAAAGAAACTACCACTATGTCTTTACCTAATTAAAAACTAAACCTATTTAGAAACTACTAAAGTAGCAAAAATTTCTTATAGATATGGTTTAACTTGGTTAATTTCATCAAATAGTTAAAGAAAAAAAAACTATTCCTATAAAAATACAGTCATAGGGGCTGGAGGAATGGCTCAGCGACTAAAGCACTTGCCTAGCAAGCGCTAAGGTCAGTGCTAAGTACTCGAGTTCCAATTCCTCAGCACCACTAAGTACTTGGAGGCTGAGATAGGACTGTCTTGAGTCCAAGGGCAGCCCGGGCTCCATAGTGAGTTCAGGACCAGTCTGGGCTACAGAGTGAGACCCTGTCTCAAAATAAATAAATAAATAAATAAATAAACAAACAAACAAACAAACACACACACACTTATAGAAAAACAGGAATAATCAATGTCCTTTTTGTCAAGTCAATTCAATCTTCATATAAAAGCCTGACAGAGAAACACTTCAAGTAAAGAAAATTAGCCGAGTATATCTCATGAGCATAGATACAAAAATTTTCACAAAATATAATGAAATACATAAAAATGAAATACTGTCACAGACTAGATAGCTAATCAGACAAATTTTATGAAAGCTATAGGCCAAATTAAAATTAAAAAAAGAAATCCTTAAGATCATTTCAACAGGTAAGAAATTGCATTTTGCCACAATGCAACCTGTTAGTGATTAAAACCTTTCATTAACTCAAAAATGGAATGGAACTTCCTCAGTCAAATAATACAGAAACCTACCAAAAAAAAAAAAAATCCTACAGTTACTGTCATACTAAATGGTGAAAGAATGAACTCTCTTCTTCACAAGACTGGGAAAAAAACACACAAGCATGTTTTTCCTGATGTTCTATTCAGTATTGTACTGGCAATAATGCCAGTTGCAATAATGGCAGCAAAACACATAAAAGGCATAGAAATCACAAAGGGGAAAGTAAACTTGTTGTTACTCATTAGCATCATGAATGCACATAGAGAAATTTTTACCAAACACTAAGACATTATGTTTTAAAAATTAATCTATTAAGATTCCAAGAATCCACATTAATATACAAATGTTAAGTTCTATAAATTTAGCTACAAAATACGAAAGATAAAGGTGGGAGGATAATTTAAAATACCATTTAACATCAAAATATTAACATGTGTCCATCTGGCACACATAAAATATAAAACACTGCCGAGACAGTGTGTGCGTGCATGCATGCGTGTGTGTGTGTGTGAGTGTGATAATAGAGATCAAGCCCAGAGCCTTAATATTGAGCTACATCCTCAGTCTATTTTTATTTTTTTATTTTGAAACAGGGTCTCACTAAGTCACAAAGTTAGCCAGGCAGTGCTCAAACTTGAGATCCTCCTGTCTCAGCCTCCCTGACTGACTACTGGGACTGAGTACTTGCACCCCCAACCCTGAGAAAAATTTAAAAACAGCAAATAAATGGTAAGATATTTTTTAAAAAATTGAAAAATATTGATGTCATTTCTCATGAAATTGACCAACAAATTAACACAGTCCCCAAAACAATATGCCAGCAAGCTTTTTAAAATTGATAAAGCAGTCCTAAACTGACGTGAAAATGCAGACACTAAAATAAACAATTCCTGAAAACAAAAATAGTCAGAGGATAACATACAGCCGAACTTCAAGACTTACTAAAGAATTATAAAAATAAAGACAACATGAAAATATCACACAAATAAACAAATAGTTGAGACAACAGAGTACAGAAAAGGATCCACATAACTACAGTCAACACAGACATCAAGTTAGTTCCGTAATGACCAGAAAGTGTTTTTTAATAAATGGTGCCAAAACAACCACTTATCTATAGAGGAAAAAATGAATTTGAATTCTGTATCATTCCATGAATGAATGACTTGAAACAGGTCACAGATCTCCACACAAACATTAGAACCATAAAGGGAAATGTATTTGTGATCATGAAGCAGAAACATCTTAAGAAACACAAAAAACAGCAGTAAAAAAAGAAAACATTTATATTTAGAACTTAACCGAAATTAGAAACCTTTGTTCACAGTTATGAAAATGAACAAGAACATCAAAACATGGGAGAAATTATCTTACACATTTACGACTGCAGAAATTTATTTCAAATAAGACAACTCCATCTTTAAAAATGCAAATGATTTGGAGAGTTTTCACAAAGGATATATGCAAATAGCCAAATAAACACATGAAAATCCAAATTAATGAAATATTTTACAAACATTAAAGTGGCTAGCAGGTAAAAGCGAATAGTATCAAGTACTGGCAAGAATGAAAGACAGCTCTAGATCTCTCATTAATTGCTGGTAGAAGCGTAAAATGGTATGACTTTGGAAGAAAGCCTGACAGTTTCCTATAAAGTAAAATATTCATCTATCCTATCACCCAACAATGCCATTCTTACTACATTCTTAGGAATCTACTCAAAGGAATAAAACTTTATTTACAGAAAGATTCATGTATATCCATGTTTTTGTCAGTCTTACATGCCTAAAAACTGCCAACAATCCAAACATCCATTAACAGAAGAATAGATAAGCAAATTGGAATATTCATACAAAAAAAGCTATTCAACATTAGGAAGGAATGAACTGTTAATATATACAAAAATATGGCAAATCTGTTATGCTGGATGAAAGAAGTGAGACAGAAATGTATACTTATGATTCCAATAAAACGAAGTTTCTAGATAGAAAAAAATAAGCTGTGATGACAGAAATCTTGTGGTTAAAGATAGTGGCAAGATGTATGGCTAGTATTGTGGTCTGGAATTGGAAATGTTCCCCAAAAATCTCATGTATTTGGATGTTATGGACTGTCTAAGGAACTATGTGCTGTTGAGGAGATGGAGGCCTGGTCTGCAAGGATGGATTACAGCCCTGCCATGTGATGGCACCATTTTCCAGCCTCCCCGCTGTGAACCAATTGTGTCCTTCTGAAACTGTGACCTAAAATAAATCTTTCCTCCCTGAAATTGTGCAAGAAGAGTATTCCATCACAGCAATGGGACAGACAGTATGAGAGCTGGAAAGCAGCATAAAGAAATTTCAAGGCACAGGAGATTATTCTACACCCAACTGGGAGGGTATTATGTGAAAATATGTATTTGTCAGAATGTATTAAACTACATTTCAAATTTATGCATTCTATCTCTAAACATGATTTTGAAAAATAATTCCCACTCATACACACAAGTAAATGCTATATGTCAAAGTGAATGTTTTCCTCACTATACCTCATAAAATTTAACAAAAAATTCAGATAATTCTTAAATAAATACGTATTATAGTAAGGTTTTTGCACATCTCTTATTTTCCTCTACTTAAACATAAAAGTTCAGAGAAATTTTCAAGTTATTTGCAATACACAGCTTCTCATCTATGTTTAGTTAATGGAACAGCCAAAAATCCACATTCTATATGCAATAAAAATTCAAGTAAAACAAAATAAAAATATCCTTTGGGAGAACGCAGATGTTGCTCGGTAGTATAATCACTGCCTAGCCTATGTGATGCCTGGTTTCATGCCAAAATATTGCCAAAAAAAGGGGGGAGGGGTGGAGAGAACATTCTAATGGTATAGGTTCCTATGGTCAATGGTTCCACATGATTCCACTGGAAGACATCAATTTAGTAAAAGAATTTCCTCTACAGCCTAGCCCAGAAAGGCAGATATCAGCTGGACCTGAATAATGACCATAGGACTGGAGCAAAAGCAGTAAGACTGCCAGCTGGTGAGGACAAGCTCGAGACAAGGAGAGGGGCTAGGGCCAGGCCTGGCAGCCAGAGCCTGCAGTCACAGAGGACAAGCACGCTCAGCCAGCCACGGACCACAAGTGGCAAGGACACAGGAGAGTCACAGCAAGGATGGCCGCCTAGAAAGCACCAGACTATCTTGTGGCTGTACCCCCCAACAGCAGCATTAGCCACGGCATGCTTGAACACCGAGTCATTTTAGCTGGGGAGTGGAAACAGGAGAGACCCCGAATGTAAGGCTTTGGAGCTTGGGACAGTGAACTGAAGGCCAACTCGTGGTATGACACGCTGTAGTCACATCCAGTGGCTGATGGAAAGCCCAAAGAGAAGATAGAAAGTGCACTGAGAGCTCTTCCAAGGACACAGACTGTGGACAAATCACATTCCACAGAAGAACCCCACGTTTGTCACTAGGCAAGGAAGAATGCTGGCAACAGGGTAAGTAGGGGGAGGAACACTGTGATCCTCCAGAAAGATCTGAATTCAACTAGATCAGGTCTCAGAAAGCAGAGTTCACCTCCCTCCCCCACACAGCACCAGAGGGGGAAGAGCCAGCTTATCGGGTGTTTGCGAAGGATGAGAGGAGTGTGAGCACTTTTGGACAGAGGGCCATCCTGCCCTTGCTCAACCCAACCTCACAGAAGTTGTTTCTTAGTTACTTATTCACTGCTGTGACAAAATATTCAACATCCACAACTTAAGGGAGGAAAGATTTATTTAGCTCCTAGCTCCAGGAGGTCTCACACAGTCCATTCACGGGTAGTGGGCAACGGGCAGGTGGTGGGAGCCACAGGGCAGAGGCTGGAGAGCTACTCACTCCATTGCAGACAGAAGGCAAGAGAGGCAGGAACAAGGTGAAGTCTGCAGGCTGGTTAAGCTAAAGCTCTTCCAGAAAGAAGCTGACGAAACATTTCTTATTCCTTCCCATACTTAGTCCAAGCTGCCAGTTGGAGCCCATTCTCAGGATGGGTCCTCTTCCTCAGGGTGGATGCTCCACCCTCATTTCCCGATCCCTGAGTCAAAAGCACCCACCTGAAAGCTCTGACCCGGATACCCCAGATCACAAGTTGATACAACCTTTCCAGATTAAACTCCAAGCATTTGCACCTTCCAGCCAAGTAACTAACACTCAGTTCCTTACATATGAAGCTTTTGGGGGATGCTCAAGATCCAAACCATCGCAGGAAGGAAATACTTAGGAGAAGGACTTGTTCACAGACTGGGACCCAGGAAGAAGTGCAGAAACTGGTTATACTCCTCCTGTCTTAGTTACTATCTGGTTGCTGTAACAAAATACCCATCATCCACAACTTAAGAAAGATAACACTTCATTCACAGCGGCAGAAGTTTCCCCAGTCTATTCATGGGGCAGCCAGCATGGTGAAGACAGAGGCTGCAAAGATGCTCAGGCCATCACAAACAGAAGCCACATGGGGGAAGTGAGCGAAGTCTACTAGCTAGGCTAAAGTTTTCCCAAGAAGAGGCTGCAACAATGTTTCTTCTTCCTTCCTTTACTTAATTCACGATGCCAGATGGGACCCTCACACCCAAGATGGGTGCCCTTTCCCATTTCCTGGAGGGCAAGTCAATAACAAACATGTGAAACCTCTGCCCTGGGCAATATCAACCAATGGACACATTCTTTCCAGGTCAAACCCAAGCATCTGCCCCTTCTGGCCAGGCTCTACCTTTTAATAACACACAATTTCAAATACATGAGGATTTTCTGGGGATGCTCAGGATTCAAACAATAGCACTCCCTCTCAGTAGACAGGACTATTGTCTCGGATGTGGAGACTTCCCTTAAAAATAACACAAGAGGAGGAATTTTTGGAACTTAAAAGGTTCCACTCAATAGTTTTCTGTGAGTATATTAAACTTGTATTTTTTCCTACTGATCTGTGAGTTTTCTTATTTTTCTTTTTCTTCCAGTTTTTCCTGTTTTCTGTTTCTATAGTTTCTAGACTTCTTTCTGAGTAGTTATTTATGCCCTTTTTTGAAAAGTCATCCTATAGATTTTAAACATACTCTTATTTACACATAAATCTTATTTCTTCTTAGTTTTGTTTCTATTGAGTTCATCTGTTTCCTACTGATCTGGGGTTGGAGTTTGGTAACGTTTTTGTCTATGCTATAAATACTATTCTGTTTTCTATCACATTTCCAAACCTATCCTTTGGTCTCTGCTCTCTTCCTATCCCAAACACTCTAAATAATAGTATTGTTAAGTATTGATAACTCATAGCCATATGGCTTAACATGTTGGGAAGCAATGAATTTATACTATTTAGCTAGTCACAGACCATTAAGGTACTTTTAAAAATATTGTTAACAATAATTTAGTTTTACCTTCAACAAACACTTCTAAAATGTTACTAGACAATCTGTATAGAAACCAATGTACATCACATTTCTAAAGTTAATAGCAGAACAGCTGAATGAGGTGTTACCTTGTTATGATGTCTCTATCTGGTCTCTATTAAGTTTAATCTTGATACAAGCATCTGTCCCACTGCTAGATGGTACTGGGGTTAGAGCTTATTGACAGTTGATAAGTTCTAGTGCTTTGACTTTGCCTTAAGATAAGCAATATAAAAAATTACTTTATTATTGATGGTGATACAGTACTTCAATAAATCAGAATCAGATTTAAATTTATACTGATAGTATAGGCTATGCCTTTTAATGTTAAGGGTGGAATAGTTGTAGTACTAAAGCAATTCTTAGGTTCTGTCAATGATTTGTTAGCCTTAGATTATAATGCTAGTGTAGATCTTTATTTAAATTGTGGATGATCATTGACACTGATCTTGATTTTCAGTATGTCCAACAATTACCTTACCTGAAGACTGCATGCAGTTCTGTAATCTATTCCTCTTTCACCAAAAAGTGGGGATTAGATAATCAGCAGGTCGATCATTGAGAAAAACCCGAAATTCAATAGTTCAGTAAGCTAAAAACATAAACACTAAAATCTGAATGAACTCAATGAAATTCCAAGGGAAAAAATAGTGTAAAGGAAAAAATCTTCATGGTAAAGACAGGAAACTCAGACGACCTGATCTACAATCCACAGCAATCCACCATGAGAAAACGGGCAAAAATGTCACCTGCAAAAATGCCCAACTCCTCAGAAGCCAGTATCATGGGCCTGGAAATAGCAGAGATTACAGAAAAGGAAGTTAAAAAGGAGAAAAAACAAATGGACGTATTAGTCAAAGAGCTCAAATAAGATATGCTTACACAAATGCAAGAGATGTTCAGCAAGTTCAAACAGGATTTACCCAAATAAACATCAGTCTTAATAAATAAAAAGCTTAATGATTATAATGAAGACACAAACAGATTTTTTTAAAAGCAATGCAAGAAATGAAGAAATAGGGGCTAGAGGAATGAACAGTGGTTAAATAAAGCACTTGCTAGGGCTAAGTCAAGAGCTAAGTACCTGAATGAGTTGATTCCCCAGGACCACATAAGCCAAGCATGGTGGCACACGCTTATTATGCCAGCACTCAAGAGCCTGAGGTAGGAGGATTAAAATGAGTTCAAGGCCAGCCTGGGCTCCACAGTGAGTTTAGGACGAGCCTGGGCTACAGAGTGAGACTGTGTCTCAAAAAAAAAAAGGAAGAAAAGAAAAAGAAAAAGAAAAAGGAAAAGAAAAAGGAAAGAAAGAAAGAAAGAAAGAAAGAAAGAAAGAAATGAACCAACATTTTAGCAGATAAGTAGAAAGACTGAAAGGGTTCCAAGATGAATTTCATGAAATGAAAAATTCATATGAAAACATGGAAAACTGGTTCAAACATTTTGGGATTATCAGATCGTGAACAGATCCTAAGATAAGGTTAACAAACGGCACTATATGGTCAGTGAGGGGAAAAAAAAAGACAAAAGACAAGAAAGAGACTGGTTACAACAGCTGATGGATGACTCACAGAGAAACAATCAGAATTTATGGGAGGGCTATAGAAAATGGAGGGCAGTGCCAACAAGTATTAAGAATATGTTCATAGAAATTATAGAAGAAAAGTTCCTGAATCTAGAAAAAAATATTGGGCTACTGCAGGCATCAAGTACACTAAATAACTTCTCCACCACCATGTCATTATCAAAATCCTACAGACTCAACAAAAAGAGAAAATATAAAAAGCTGACAAGAGGAAAAACAGAAAGTAAACTACAAAGAAAAAAATGATCTGAATACTGCTGGCTTCGCAACAAAATCCTTAAAACCCACATCATGAAGAAACATAATTCAAATGCTAAACAAAGTAAGTGCCAACTCAGATTATTATATCCAGCAAAACTGTCCTTCAAAATAAGAGGGAGAAGTTGAAATTTTTCATGAAAAAGAAAGCCTAAAAAATTCATTACCCCTAAACCAGCATTGCAAAAAAATAATTAAAGGAATCCTGGACAGCGATAGAGAGACTGATAGCACCAAAGATCCCATGATGTGGGCAGGGAGGTGATGAACTAACAACAGTGTAGAATAAACACTGAAGCATCATAATGATGCCAGGAGGTAGTAAACATACCACTGTAATAATGCTCATTGTTAATGGTCTCAATTGTCCTATCAAAAGACAGAGATTGGCTGACTGGATCAAAAACAAACACCAAAACTTCTTGCTTTTGAGAGAGACACTTTATAATGAAACAGGCTGAAAAATAAAAGGATGAAAACTACTATTAATTTCCATTGGTATTAATGAATACCCAAAAATCAAGCATAAGTTATTACACAATTCTCAGACACAGCAGATGTCAAGCTAAAACAGATCAGAAAAGGCAAAGATGGATATTACATTCTGGTTAAGGAAACAAACATGAAGTAACAATTAATATATGTACATCTGGTATCAATGTACCCAATTTTGTAGACCAAAAACTACTGGACATGAAGGGGTAACTAGGCACCAAAACAATCATAGTAGGAGACTTCAACCCTACTATCATAGACAGTCAGGTCAATTAGACAAAAATTAACAAAGAAATATTACAGTTAAGCCATACTATGGAGTAATCGGACTTAACTGATATTCTGACTGTTTGATCCAACATCAACAGAATACACTTTTTCTCAGCAGTACATGGGACATTTTCCAAAACAGGCCATATTATAATGTTTAAATACGTACAGAGGAGTTGAAACAATTACTTGCATGTTTTCAGATCATGGCAGAATAAAAGTAGTAGCTATCAATAGCAAATGAAATACACAAATTCAAAGAAACTAAATAATATATTACTGAACAAATAATGACTCACAGAAGAAAACAGAGAAAAAAAATTAAAATTTTCCTAGAGTTAAGTGATAAAGGAAACACAACATACCAGAATATGTGGGACACAATAAGATGAAAATTTACAGCTATGAATGTACACATTAAAAAAAGAGCAATCCCAAATAAACAATTTAATGATGCACCTCAAAGTACTACAGAAACAAGAATGATCTAAATCCAGAAGTAGTAGAAGAAAAACATAAAAATCAGAGCAGAAATTAATGAAATTGAAACTTAAAAAGTCAGTGAATCAAAGAGTTGGCTCTTTGAAAGAACTAATAAGATTGATAAACTTCTGCTAAACTAACCAAAAAAAGGAAAGAAAAAATTGATATTTGTGCAATTAGAACATGGTGAAATTACAAGACACTGCTGAAATTCAGATAATTATAAAGAACTATTTTAAAACTTAAGAGATAAATTTCTAGACACATACAAAATACCAAAATTAAACCAACAAGACATAAAACTCTGAATAGATTCATAAAAAGTGTGCAAATAGAGGCAGCAATAAAATCTCTTACCTATAAAGAAAGTCCAGGGCTAGATGGATTCACTGCAGAATTCTACCATTACTTCAGAGAAGTAACTGTTCTCTAACTGTTCTATGAAACTGAAAAAGAAAGAACATTGCCAAACTTTCTTCTGGAAGCTAGTATTAAATACCCTGACACCAAAACTAGACAAAGACTTAACTAGAAAAGGAATCTATAGGCCAATCTTATTAATGAACCCAGACACAAAAATCCTCAATAAGAAACTAGCAAACAGGGAGCTGAAGGAATGGCACCGTGGTTAAAGTTCTTGCCTAGCAAGCATGAGGTCCTAAGTTCAATTCCCTAGCACCACGTAAAGCTGGGCATGGTGGCGCACTCCTGTAATCCCAACACATGGGAGGCTGAGACAGGAGGATTGCCTGGAGTCCAGCACTAGCCTAGGCTTCATGGTGAGTTTAGGACAAGCATGGGCTTTAGAGTGAGACCCTATCTCAAAAAAAAAAAATTTAAAGAAAGAAAAAAGAAAAAGAGAAAGCAAAGAAAAATATACTGGCAAATAGAATTCAACAAATCATTAAAAAGATCATATGCCATAATTGAGTTGGCTTCAATTACAGATGCAAGGATGGCTAAACATACGTATCCATCAATTAACATAAAACAACCACATAAATAAAAGCAGCAACAAAAATAATATAACCATCCCAAGAGAGGCAGAAAAAGCCTTTGACAAAATCCAACATCCACTCACGATAAAAAAAAAAGTGAGTAAAATAAGAAACCTCAAACTCGTTACCTCAAACTAACAGTAGCCATTTACACCACCACACCTATAACCACAAATGGGGAAAAATTAGGAGCATTTTTTTCTAAATCAGGAAAACAATAAGGCCATCCACTCTCAACACTTCTGTTCAAGTACAGTACTCAAAACCCTAGCCAGAGTAATCCAGGCAAGAAAATAAAATAAAGGAAGTGTGTATTGGAAAGGAAGAAATTAAGCTATCCTTATTTGCCGATGACAAGATTCCACATATGGAAGATCCCCAAAACTCCAACTAACTCTTAAAACTAAAAAATTCAAGATAAGTTACAGGATACAAAACTAATACAATTTAATAGCATTCCTCTACATTAATGAACTCACTGAGAAAGAGCTGAGAAGAAGCATTCCTTCCACCCTCAAAAGCTTCTGAAAACATTTTTAAATTACCTAAGAAAAAACCTAACTAAAGAAGTGAAGGACTTCTATCATGAAAATTGCATTAAGCTTTAAAAAATAATTGAGGAGAACATTAGAAAATGGAAGACATTCCCTGTTCTTGGACAGCCAGAATTAATAGTCAAAATGAATATTGTGCCAAAAACTAATATACAAACTCATTGCAATTCCCATCAAAACGCCAGCAACATCTGTCACAGAACTTAAAAAAAAAAAATCCTAAAATTTACATGGCACCAAGAAACCTAGATTAGTCCAAAAAAAAAAAAAAATGCTCAGAAATAAGACAAAAGCAGGCACTATGATTCCAAACATCAAGTTACATTACAAAGCAACAGAGATTTAAAAAAAAAAAAATGTACGGTACTGACACAAAAACAAACTAACCAGTGGGACAGAAAAGAGGATCAAGAGACAATCCCAAGTACCCTCAGCTATAGTCATTAACAAAGGTGTAAAAAACATACACTGTAGAAAGGTAAGCCCCTTCAATAAACGGCGCTGGGAGAACTGGTTATCCACATGTGTAAGAATGAATCTAGGGGCTTAAGGACTAGCTCAGAAGTTAATGCACTTGTGTAGCAATCACAAAGCTCTGAGTTCAATACCACAGCACCACATGAGCTAGGGGTGGTGACACATGCCTGTAATCTCAGGACTTGGGAGGCTGAAGCAGACAGTCACTGAGTCAAAGACCAGCCTGGGCTACATGGTGAGTTAAAGACCAGCCTGAACTGTAGAGTGAGACCCTATCTCAAAAAAAAAAGAAATAAAAAATAAAAATAAAAAAGAATCAATCTAGACTCACATCTTACACCATGTACTAACATCAAGTCAAAGTGGATCAAGGTGAACAGTGAACCTCCTGGGAGACAAAACAGGTAAAATGCTTAGAGATAGGCATGGGCAACAACTTTCCCAATAGAACACCTTATGCAGAAGAAATAACACCCAAATTAACAAACAGAATTATATCAAATAGAAAAGCTTTTTTTCCTGCACAGCAAAGAAAACAACATGGTGAAGAGAGACCCAACATAATTTGAAAAAAAAAAAAAAAAAAATACCACCTACATCTCAGACAGGAAGCTAATCAGTAGAATATACAAAGAATTGAAGAAAAATAGACCCCTCAAAATCAAAGAACCAATTAATAAATGGCAATTGAAATGGACAGTCCTCAGAAAAAATACAAACAGCCAGCATATACATGAAAAAACGTTCAACATCCTCAGCCATTAGAGAAGATGCAAATCAAAACATCACTGAGATACTATTTTACACCGAAAGAAAGAACTCAAAAAGTAATAGATGCCGGCAAAGGTGCAGGGTGGGAGAGGACCAAAATGGAACTCATGGAAAACAAAGTGAAACAGGGGTCGGGTAGGGGAGGAGAGAGGTGGGGGGGGGGGGGGGGGGGGGGGGGGGGGGGGGGGGGGGGGGGGGGGGGGGGTAGAAGGAGGGACAAAAGGAGAGTGGGAAAGTCCTTGTCACCTTGACAAGATACACGTGCATAAAAGGCTCAACTCCATTGTAAATCTTAAATTTTGCACGTATACGTATCAATGAAATAGGAAAAAAATGGGGAAGAGAAGTAATTATAATGTTGACGTGATATATATGAGCACAAAATACTCAAACTCATTGTAATCATTACATATCGCATGTATGTATTAATAAAAATGTCAGGGGGGAGGGAATTCTAAAACTAGACATCCCATTTGACCCAGCAAATCTCTTCTAGGTATGCTTCCAAAAGACTTAAAGGCACCATATGAGAGACATACATGCATACACCAGCCCAACGAGTAACAGGTAAATCACAAGATGACAAATATCTATCAATAGACCAATAGATTAAAAAATGTTGTGTATACAACCACTGGCATAAAGACAGATATGAATCATTTGTAGGTATGTGCCTACAACTTGAGACCATTATGCTTAGTGAAGTGATTCAGACTTACAAAATTAAACAACACATAGTGCTACGGTTTGGATCTGGAGTGGCCCCAAAAAGCCTCATGTATTTGGATATACTGGGATAACTGTAAACTGTGCATTACTGGCAAGTAAGGAAGCCTGGAAAGGGCAGATGCTTGGGATTTGACCTGGAGAGATTCTGTCAATTTGTTGAGATTTGGGGTGGCCAGGAGCAGAGTTTTCAAAAGTATATTGTTGACTTTTGGGCCAGGAGGTCAGAGGGGCCATCTACTGTGAGTGTGGAAGGCCCAACTGGGAACTTGAACTAAGTAAAGGAAAAAAAAAAAAAAAACCATTGTTACAGCTTCTCAGAAAGCTCTGGCCTTTGTCTGGCTCTTGTTTCACTTGATTTCTGTCTGCAATGTAGTGAGCAAGCAGCTCTCCAGCCTCTGCCCCATGCTTCCACTGTTGCCGGATGTCCAAGAATGGACTGTGTGAGAACTTCTGAAACTGTGAACTAAACAAATCTCCCCTCACTTAAGCTGTGGATATCTGGTATTCTGTCCTGTCACAGCAACGAGAACCTAACTGAAACACACGAGAGACCCAGGGTACACATAAAAAAGAATGGGAGGGATGCTGGGAGACAGGGTCGATGAGCACGGGTATAGGAGGGCCAGAAAAGGGGCATGGAAGGGAATGTGGAGTTGCTGCAATATACATGTACATGAAATTTTCAAGCTTACTGTAACCAATGTGTATCATATATATATATATATATATATATATATATATATATATATATATATGCGCTAATAAAAAATGGGAGGGAAAATAAATAAAAATTTAAAAATGCCCCTTAGGATGTCCATGCCCTTGTCCCTCAACTCTCTTCCACTCCGAGGTGAACAATGTTCATTGTTTGATGTATATGCTTCAGACCTTCCTTTCTTCAATATTTGTACATGACGGTATTTATGTACAGAATACTTAACGGTTGGTTAGTTTTACATATGAGATTCAAATGAAGCCCCTGAAGAACAATAACTGCCCCATAATAGAAAACAACATTGAAAAGCATATCAAAAAACTGAAGGAATTCTGCCCTTTCCCTGTGTACACTAAAACCCCACACGAATCCTACAGAAACAAGGAGCGGCATAATGAATTTGAGTAAGAGTCAAGAAACAGCCCCAATTTCCTTCCCTAATAGGTCAAACCTGAAACTGAGAAGTGAGGAAGAGAGAGGCAGAAAGATCAGTTTAAAATGAAACAAGTCATTTTAAAACCTAAAAATGAGACCACTGCCAAAAGTCAACTATTCGTATAAATATACATGACAAGAAAGCAATGAAAACTGAGTAGGGTACCATTCATGGGCAGACTGGAGAGAAGTATCTTTTTAAAACACATACGAGCACGCATGCATACACACGCACACACATGAAGCAACAGTGGTTAGTGAGAAATTAGGTCGTTTCTATTTTACTGCATTCTGTTTAGCAATTCAGGCATACTCATAAACATGCGAAACAAATTTTTTAGTTTTTAAAATATTTTAATAAAATATAATTTACATTTTTATTAACACTGTTTTCTTATTAAGAACCTCAAACAGTGCTAGCACTGTCTCTATCACTGCATCTGCCAGCCACTATCAGAGGACTAGGGACACAGTTCAGTGGTAGAGTACTTGCCCACCACGCAGGAGACCCTGGGTTCAATCCGCAGTGCTGCAGAAGCAAAGAAAAGGAAAAAAGCTTAAGTAGGTAGGTAGGAAGAAAGGAATGAGGATTTCTTTCCTGTCTCTGTACTCCAGATCAGCAAACTTGGAGCCTGCAAGCTAAATCCTACTCATTTTCTATTTTTTAATCAGCCTTCAGCCTACAACAGGTTGTCACATTTTTAAATAAAGAGTAATAAAAATAACTTGTGACATTTAAACATTATAAGACATTCTGATTTCATGTTCATAAACAAAGCTGTCTATGAATGAGGCCACGTTAATTCATTTGCATATTGATATAGCTGATTTCATGCTACAAGAACAGAACTCAATAATCATGAGAGAGACCATATGTGGTGTTATTACTTCACACTGCTGCTCAAAGGACCATAAACTGCAGCACCATGGTTCCAATTTGACCATGTTCATAGTGTCACACATATCACCACCATACCACTACGTTATATTTATATTTTATTACCAATGCGAATCCATCATATCAAAACCACCTGAAAAAAATAAGCCGACTTTGACCATGAAGCTTTTAAGGCACAATGAAGTACAGACTATTACCAAATTAGATTGCAAAGCATCTATTATTATATGATTATTATATAATAACACCATGCCAAAGAATACAATATGCTTGGACATGAATAAATGTATTTGTTTCTAGTTTCTACTGCTGTGTAACAAATCACTAAAAATGTAGGCTTTTTTAAAGAGCATGCATTTATTACATCACAGCTTCTGTGGAACAGAAGCCTGGCCACAACTTAGCTGAATCATCTCTTCAGGCTGTACTCAAGGTATTGTCAAGGCTTCATTCTCATCCAGTGGCCAAAATGGAAAAAATCTTCTTTCAATCTCTCCCACGTTGTGGGCAAAGTTCATATACTTGAAGTATATAGAACTCCAAGCTCCAGCTTCCTGCTGGCATCAGAAAGAAGCAGCTCTATTTCTTAAGGATTCCTACAGTTTCTGTAAGATAACTACAGTTCCTACCACATAGCCTTCTCCATCAGGCTTCTTATCTCTTCAGCTCTCCCACGAATAATATCTAGCTTTAATTTCCTAAGATTGCGTCTTATACAAAGTAACATAGCCTTTTCTACTACCTAAATCCTAAGCTTTATGTCCTGTTTTAGTTCTCTCAAATCTTCGAAACTTGCTACCTACTTCCAGACTTCTTTGATGCTACCTGCCTGCATACTAGAAAGAGCACAGGATTTACCCAACCCAGCTCTTGAAATACCAATTTAGTTATTAACTTATTATGTAACCCTGGGCAAAATAACCTGCCTAAATTTACCTGAAGAATTATAAAATAAAAGGATTAAATTAGGAGATTTTTAAAAGCTATTGTTATACTATGTGCATTACTATAATGTTATATTAGCTAAGGACTCTTATTACTTGTAACTTCGTAATCCCTGAACTTAGCACCCTGCCTGGAGCCTGGAAAAATTAATACATATTGCAGATTAATAAATTAGTTTTATCTTTACATACTTCCAGTCAATAAGCCTCAGCCTTTCACAGAACTCCAGAAGATATATAATGAAAAAGAACTAAGCAATGAGAACAGAAAAGGAAACCCAAGCTGTTTTATTTACCTAGAAATACTATCCTAATCCTTCACTCACAAATAAGAACTGACAATCAAGGATCGTGAGATATGTGAAAGAAAAATGTTCCTTCCTCTGAAGAAATGGGAAAAAAACAAAGGAAGCAGAGTAAAAATAATATAAAGTTTAAATTTCAGAGTCAATTTTACCAAAAAAAGTCATAGAGAAGAATCTATCATTTTACCCATGTTAAAAGTAAAACACTAACAAAAGTCTGTTAATGGAACACAGATACAGCAGAAGGGCAGAGGCAAGAAACATCGCATCCTACACAGTACAGAGACATGGGATAAAGTACACGAGTAGAACAAGAGAGGGAGACGAAAACATTGAAGAAGCAGGTGAAGTTAGAGGAACTGTCCAAACGCTGAAGGACAAAAGGGACAACTGGAGTATGGACGATAAAACACTCATCACTAAAACGTAATGCAAAAAGAAAAGTATATATGTATTGTTTAGAATTATGTAAGTTATCACTAGAAACATTTAAAATAAATAGCTAAATATGAATGTCTACTAAAAAAACTACTGCTTATGTATCTATTATTTTATTTTTATCTATATATTAATATATTAATTCTGGTAACAGTATAATTTCACAGTAAGAATAACCAAAAAACTCAACACTGTCAAAATATGGTAAGAATATTCGAAATGATTTTATAGTGGAACATTAAACGCTTACAAATCCTTTTGCTTCTGTCTGTTTAATTTGAATGAAAAAAGAGTTCAAACACCTGTATTTTATTTAAAATCCAACCTTATTAACATTAAATATTTATAGCCATTTTAATAAGCATAAACAAAAGGACTGAGATTTTTCAAATAAAAAATTAGAAGGGAAGTAAAATAATGATAGAAATAAAAATGTTACATGTACTGTGCAGTTCAGTACCTATACCTAACAAACACATAACAAATTTATTTCTGTTCTTTCTAGTGGCCAATAAACAGAAATGTGGTATAACATCAGAGCATTCACTTATGTCCCATTAGTTGCTAAAAAGAATCATGAAGAATCTAGTATTTTTTTAAAATTTAAGACAAGCACTGTATTATACCTGTAGGTACACTCCAAGTAGTAAAACTAAAATTTGCCTCAGAGAATCTTTAAGTTCAAAGTTATATGAAATACAATAAAAAAATTAAGCACTTAAGAATTAAACATCCATAGAAATAAACTAGTGAGAGAAGTTTCACAGAAATATGCCTTGTTACTTTTAATGTATATAACTCAAGTAATTTTTACACTGGTTGAGGACATTTCTTTGTAAGAGACATTACTCTCTTAACTGAAACCTTAATCTTTCTACTAAAAATAATAAAAATGCATTTAGTAAATGTACATAAACTACAGAAGTATGCATAGATAGCAATAAAATATTTATAACATTTGATTCTATATAACTATTCTGACTTAATGTCTTAAATATCATTATTAAGACAGAATTCAACAATACGATTTTTTAGGTTATCTTCAAGAGTGAACACATATGAATAACCAAGTACCTTGCTTTCACAAATCATTTCAATACAGTAACATCCATTAAGAAAGATAAGGAGATTCTAAATACAGAAAATACTACACATAATCTGATTATGTGAATAAAATGTAGGCCACTGGAATACTTTTAATTTGGCAATCACTGATGAATCTTCAAAACATAAAATAGAAAATCAGATTTTCTAATCTGCATGATCTAATAATTTATGTCTTTACAGAGCCAGTGACCGCCTTAATATCCACAACCAGATAAAACAGAAAGTAATCTAAGAATGTACCTGTGTATTAGGTTCTACTTCATAAGAAAGCCACCAGGACCTAGCCAGAAGTTTTCAGATAAACACTATTAAACAGTCTTAAATTTTGGAAATTATCGTTAATGTTCTATCTAGTTTCCAAAATTCTGCTACAGTAAATACAAAATTTTTCCTGAATCTGAAATATAAAGCATTAAAAGTCCCTATAAGTAACTTTTGATGTTTCGGTATGTTATTTAATATTCTTTGCAAGTATAAAATTATAATAAATAAAATTTTAAATGCCAAATTTTATACTCAGGTGTTAACTTGTCATCACATTGTTGATCCCCTGTGGCTATGTTATTTCAAATGAAAAAGTCCACATCTGGCACTTGAAATGGCTCATTCAGTGATTCAAATGCTTTATTCAGTCTCTATAAAAAATTATATTACAATACATGTCTTCAGGCTTCTCTAAAATTTAAATGAGTAAGGATATTTGTGATGAGATCGCTAGCTGTTACATCACATGCTTCTATTAACAGCAAGTGTCCCAGTTACTGGTTTCTGGCATTAGCTCAACTGTGATTGTCTAAAAAAAGGATAAACACTTATTTTTAAAAGCTAAATCATTAATGACAAACAGAGATCAATTTCTGTAACTACATACTACAAAAAGTTTTTCTCAAAGAATGATTTAGTAATTACCATCTAGTCTATGAGCATGTGTTCTGAAACTTGATTTCAGTGATGTCCCTGCACATTCACAAAATTCAAGAATTTCCAGCCTTTAAAAATTACTACCCAGATCTATCAGCTGTCTCCACACTCTGGATCAGGATCCACGGGAAGTTCAACAAAACAACAAAATGGATCTTAAGCAGAAGTTTTTTAAATAATATAGTAACCAACTGAAAAGAAAGCTGAGTGCATAATGTAATAAGGATAAATCATGTTCAATGAGATGTTTAGTTCTTCAAATACTGTGGATGTATTACACATTACACAGTCACAATATAAAACATACTTCTGTAGGTTATCATATATTTTATAGGTGAAGTTACTGTATAATGATACAGGAGCAAATCAGTTATAATTAAGGCAATTTTTAAATGAGAAATCTAAATTTTCTCAGTAAACACAACTACTACTATAATGCTAATTAATAGTCTAATTATTCCACTTTGACAGTTTTCCAGTAGAATTAGATGTTATGGTTTAGATATGATTTTTTTTTTTTTTGAGACAGGCTCTCACTCTGTAATCCACACTGGTACTTTAACTCACTTAAGTAGACCAGGCTGGCCTTAAAGTCAATGGCAATCCTCATGTCTCAGCCTCCCAAGAGCTGGAATTACAGGTGTGTACAACCACACCTGGCACGTAATAGTAACATGGAACGAAACCATGGCCCTGCACTTGCTAGGGAAGCACTAGTAACTGCTGTACTATATCTCCAACTCCAGATATGTGATTTCAGTGTATCCCTCACTCAAGAGTTCCTGAACAGAAAGCCTGACCCCAATGTAATGTTAATAGGTGGTGGGACTTTAAAGAGATGAGTCCTAGTAGAAGGTCATTAGGTCACTGAGGGCATGCCTTCAGAAATTACATTCGTTTGGGGAAGAGTGAGTTGTTACAAAGGAGTCCTCCCCCATTCCCTGGCTTCCTGTCTCATCATGTCCCTTTCTCTCCCACTATAAAGCCACATGCCATGAAGTCCTCACCAATGACAAGCTAATGTTGAACGCCAGAACATAAACCTCTTTTCTTTATTAAAAAAAAAATCCCCCTTCATGTATTTCAATATACTAATAGAAAGCAGATTAAAGCACTAAGAGGTCCTCAAATGTCTATTACGTCTACTATTTTCAATTTGACAAATGAATTTACCTACATCCATTGGTAATACATTATTACAGCCCATGTGTCAATAACTGAAAGGAGTAATTTGATAATGCCTAGCTTCCTAAACACTTACTATGTGTACACCCAGAGGAGAAGAGATCAATCTCATCTCCCGCTCCCTTAAGAATGACAAAAAAGACAAGAATCAGAAATCATGCAGAGATCATACCAAATTTGTACTACTGTAATAGCATACCAATGTATACAAGCACATCTTACTATATGTAATAACAAACAATGATGTAAAATTTGAACTGTAAGCTATCGGTAAGAATAATATCCCATTTTAGGGCTCTACTCTCATTCAACACATAAGCATTGACGATTTACCATGTTTCACAAACAGACCTTGCATGTCATCTCACTATCTGGTCTAGGTGCCAGAAATACAAGTCTCATCAGGACTTTTCATCAGTTTTCTACTTCCATGATCCACAACTTCTGAAGTATACTTTTTATATTAAAAACTCTCAGTTTAAAACAACTAATTCACATCAGTCACTGCAAACAGAAAAATCAAACACTCAACTATTGGTCCTAGGAAAAATACAAGCTTAAGTTCCCGCCAACCTCTATCATCACAAGATTTGTATCAACCTATCAATAATAATCTTGGCTTATAAATGTTTGTATTTAAAAACACTTTGCCAGCATTCAACTTATGCCTCAACTATAAGACACACTAAATAGCACTTCACAACTTGTGGGCCATACTCAATAGCAAAACGATCTCCTCACCAGAAAAAAGCCCTAAACAGGCTGAAAAAATAATACAAAAAGATACAAAATCACCTTGTTAAGCCTCAGCTGGGAACATACAGTGTTCCCACAAGTAATGACTTAAGATTTTTGCCACTTCACATGTTCTCATGTTTATAATTCACTGAGCACCAGGAGCACTGATTCTCAAGTTACAAATTTTAGCGGGTAGACAAACATAGAATCCACAAATAGCAAAAATCAACATTAACTGATGAGAATAACACACTCTTTTAAAACAGTCCATCTATCTAGGTGAAATAGCACAGACCTGTAATTCCAGAACTCTGGGAGGCTGACGCAGGATGATAGCAGTTCAAGCCAGCCTGGGCAACTAAGCAACTCAGTGACACCCCGCTTCAAAATCAAAAGTAAAACTGGGCTGGGGATACAGTTCAATGTGAAGGTGCTGGGCTCTGTCCCCAGAACCACAAAAACTAACAAAAAGCTAAAAGACAGCATAAAATACCATTATTTACAAAAATTAAAAAATTAAACTGACAAAACAAGGACTGTCAATGACTAATAATATCACAAGAAGATATCTTTTACCTCCCCAGTGGAAGAAAAAAACTAAAAAATGGAATCAGATCAAATCTCTACAACACACTTCAATGTTTGAGAAAAAAAAAGGGAAGATGGTTTTAATCTTTAACATTAAGATACTCCAATTTTTTCATCTGATAACCTCAAGGTCAGGGGATCAAGGTCAACTTTGTCTTCCCAGGAATTATTTTAATATATAGCACACAATCAGTATTGATTAAGTTTATGGTATAATGAATGAATAAATGACCTCTTGAAAACTTACAAATGTTAACTTATACAGTCAACACTTTTTTTAAGAGTAAAAGAACAGAGAAAATACTGGCAATGGATAGCACTAAGGCAATTTGAGGAACGAGGAATTGCAAATGGAGTAATACTTCATGAATCACAGTTCATTTATACTGTAATTTAACTCTCCAAAACATTCTACCTATGAATCAGAAGAAAAGAAACTGTCACCAAAAGGCACAAAATGCATATTCTTCCCTAAGCAAGAATGAAGCGCACTCCTCTTTAGGTGTTTTAATTACAAAGCTAATACTTCCAACAGAAAAACAACAGTATAAATACTTATAAACAATAATCAAGTAAACAACTACAGAAAGAACAATTTCATAGTACACTGAAGACTGTCTTCCCTAAAATGTGTGGTTCCCCTAAATTATTCCCTGACATACCTATATCAATCGTCAAAACTGTTATTGTCATGATATTGCTGATGTGAAATCAAAGAAACAAACTAACATTAATTCAATACAGCCAACTTTAATTTTAGAAATTTATTACTGTAGTTATTTACATTGCTGTTGGGATATGAAAATGGAACAGCCACTTTAGGCAATGATTTGACAATATAAAAACACACATTTGCCATAGGACCCAACAATCCCAATTCTTAGAACTTACCCAAGAGAAATGAAAATTCATGCCCATAAAAGCCATACACACATTATGTTTGTGGTAATTTATTTCTATTTGCCAAAAACTAGAACACACGTTTCAACTGGTAAATGGGTAAATATGCTGAGGTACATTCATACTATTGAATATTACTCAACAAAAAAGAACTACTGAAATAAAACATGATATGGATTAATTCTAAAAAGAAGCCAAATTCAAAGGATTCTCTATGCCACATGATTTAATATATATGGTACTCTGAAACACACAAAATTGTAAGAAGAGTAAATAGATTTGTGGTCACTAGGTGCTAAGAGGAGGAAGATGTCATGTCTACAAAGAGGCAAAGAAGAAATTTGGGGATAGTGGTGATGGAGTAGTTTTATATTTTCACTGTGAAAAGGGTTGATTTTAGTATATGTATATAATTATAAAAAGAGAACTAAGAAAAAACTATTTAAACATCTCTAAAATTTTAATTAACTGGAAAAAAAGGATTATTTAACTAGGCTTTCTGACCAACTCATAAATGCACTTAATTTAAACTTCTCCCATTTCCTGGCTAGCCCATATATGCATTTAATTTCAACTTTTGTCAATTTATAGATTTCAGTCTATAAAATACTCTACTTTTAAGCAAGCCTGAGTGAGTCAGATGCTTCTGTTTATTATTTAAATTGGGGCCAAGCCAGGCATTGTCATACACACCTATAATCCCAGCACCTGGGAGACTAAGGCAGGAAGATTGTTGTTAATTCAAGGCCAGCTAGGATACAGTGCAAGCAGAACCAGCCTGGATTGAGACAGCAAGACCCTAACTCACAAATAAATAAACAAACTGGGACCAATTTATGTTTTAAATTTGTTTCATCAGCTGTGACAATATAAACCACATTGGCCCTAGATGAACTTGGTACTTCAGTAGGCATTTTTAATCGAGGTACTTCCACATTAAAATTCTACCTAATAAAAAAGATGAGCTAATTCACTCCTCAAAGAAATATGAAAATAGAAGGCTATTATATGCCAAATACAGGAACACAAATGTTATGCAAACCAAGTATAATCCTAGACATCATAGGTTTTAAATAAGCAATAGTATAATTTATGTACTACAAAAGAATTAAAGTACTTTCTGAGCACGGAGCAAATCCATACAATATGACCATGTATGTCAGTCAAAATCTTTTTACTCACAGGGATAAAATGGCTTTCAGGTTCATATTTTCCATTAGGATCTATGCTTGAGCATCTGGTGGCTTAAAATATGGCTGACATGCATTCAACAACACTGCTGACCGTCCCATTACCTTTCAGTACTTACAGATGCAGACAAAGCAAAGAAACAGTACACACAGAACACTATTCTTCACGAGCAGAAAAATCACTTCCCTGTGGCAAAGGTCTCTTTAGGGCAATCCTAGGATAGTACGTGCAGATTGATCTTTGCTACCTTCCCAGCAAGCCGTAAATATCATGCCATGATTATAAAGTTCTTTTCTTGCAGAATTTTATGGGGGGCATAGATAAAGAAAGAAAAAAGAGGATAAGTTAGGGAATAGAAATTAAAGGCAAAAAAGCTCCAGTAGGTAAGGTAGGTATAAAGATGTTTGTAATTAGGTCTTAAAAATAAACTAAGGAAGTTCAAAGAAACTAAAACAGAGACATTATAACCACACCCCTGCTTCTTTCAGTTAATAAAAAAAAAAGGAACCCAAGATATGTAAAAAAAGAAAGGGCTACCTGCAGGTGTTTTGGCATGAACTTACAATGTGTTATAATGTGCAGAGGTAAAAATCACATAATCTTAAGAACTAAAGCGAACATTTGAAAAACACTCAGGTAGGCCAAAACTACCTGAAACATTTTCTAACTCAAGCATTCAAATAACACACTGCTTCTGGGACCACAGTGAAGCCCACAGATTCAGTGTTAGGAAATTAGCATCAAAAAAAGAAGAAAAAGCTCTCAACAGCTACAGGGGAAAAAAAAAAAAAACTAACACAAGTTAAAATAAATGCCTCTTGACATACACATACTTAACAGAAAAAGAACTAAATAAATAAATCAGTAGAATCTTACTGAAATTCTATCTCAGAGAAGCGAGATGCTGAGTAGTTTCTATTTTAAGAGGTCAATGCAAATGAATGCACGTCCACAGTTCCTTTCCCAAAGTTCTTACAGTCAGACATGTCTTGGAATTTAGAAAGTCTTAAGATGTTTGACAGGTGATGAAGTGTGAACAGTGGGACACCATTCTATAAATCAAACATTTGCTATTCCGGCAGCCAAACCACAAATACCGAAATTAAAGACCATGGTTAAAAACAGATTTTGTGGAAAAATAAATTTGTGCCAAACAAAAAAAAAAATTTCAAAGCATTTGGAAAATTAGAATTGTTGATAAATGATGGTCCTGTAAAATAGTACTCACTATATCTACTTTTTGAGATAGTCTTGCTCTGCGACCCAGGCTGGTCTTGAACTTACTCTGGAGACCAGGCTGGCCTTGGACTCATGACAATCCTCCTGCATCAACCTCCCAAGTGCTGGGATTACAGGTGAACACCACTACACACAGTTTATGTTTTGCTGGGGAAATGAACTCAGGGACTTGTGTTTGGTAGGCAAGTGCTTTAAACACTGTGTCATTCTCCCAACTGGTACTCATTACTCATTACCATTTGTTTATTTGCCTGTTTGTTTATTGACTGAGACAGGGTTTCACTCTGTAGTACCCACTATGTAGTCCAGCCTGGCATCGCATTCACTACGGAGCCCAGGCTGGCCTTGAACTCATGGAAATCCTCCCTCCTCAGCTCCCTGAGTGCTGGGATTACAGGTGTGCACCACAATATCCAGTGTGTGCTGATTTAATGCTTTGGTGAACCCAAAATAATTCTAAACATCTTTCACAGATTTATAACTAATACATTCTCCAAATTCTATACAATGTTAAATTTACCTACCACAAATTCTTTTATTGAGGCAATTATCAGAAATTTAACCCTCACAATTTGCAGAAAAGAACTGCCAAAAAATTAATGAAGTGGGTTGAATATACTGAACTCAACATAAAATTGATTATTTTGTCAGAGGAAAGAATGCTATAACTGGTAAGGATGTTCCTAACCCAGGAAGCAGCCCACATGAGTCACAAAAAAGGGCCTTGATTTGTCATAAATGTCAAGACAAAATACACCTATAAACTCTATTATAGTATATTTATGTATTTATATTTACTGGCTCCACATAGCATAGACAATATACAATAACACAATGTTCTATCGTTGAGGCAATAAAATATTTCCACAGAGGGAAAAAGCAGGGACAAGTCCTTGCCCAAAATGGAACAAAATAAAAACAGAAGTGTAGTTCTACTAAACAAGCATTAAGGTCGAGGGACTGCAGTCGTAGCTCAGTGGTGAGAAGGCTTTCCTAGCAAGTGCAAGGTCCTAGGTTTCATACCACAGCGCGACATAAAAATTAGCCAGGAATGGTGGTGCATGCCTGTAATCTCAGCACTCTGAAGACTGAGACAAGAGCATTGCCACTGAGATCAAGGGTAGCCTGATCAAGGGTAGTGAGTTCCGGACAAGCATGGACTACAGAGCAAGACCCTGTCTCAAAAAATAAAACAAAACATTTAAAAGATTTTTAAAAGATTAAGGTCCCTTCTGTCCTGATGTTCCATGAAAAAAAAATGTTGTAAATATGACAATTATAATATAAAATGAATAACATGCTATGAGAAACATTTCTTGCCTTCTTATAATTCATAGCAACTTTAAAGAGATGTATGCTTTCATTACTTAGGCCTCAAGATTTCCAGGACCCCTGAATGGATGTCTTAATTCATTCCTAATAAATTTTCCTTTAACAAACTTTACAAATGCTTTAACTAGGTGCTATGTTTACCAAAAATTACTAACGTGATGAACGTAATGACCTCTGAAGAAACTAGGTCTGCAATCTGCTCCTCTCTGGCGAGGACTTTCTACAGATTTCTTTTGTGTCATCTTTGCACACCATCCCTAATTTTAAAAGACAGCTTAAAAATAACTTTTTTAAGAGCTAAAAGATGTGCTTAAAAGAAAGAGGAACTTTGTTGTTTTCATCCCTGCAACAAGCTGGAACAGCCCTTCTAGATAAACATGAGTTCGAGCTGAAAACCACTGACACAAGCCACGTTCTCCACTAATATTCTCTTTTCTCATTATTCTCATTATTTCTCATTCTCTCTCTTTTCTCACTGCTCTCTCATTATTAAGAAAAGCGCTGGGGCTGGAGAAATAGCTCAGCAGTTAAAGCGCCTGCCTAGCAAGCTCAACACCCTGAGTTCGATTCCCCAGCACCACATAAACTGGGCATGAAATCTCAGCACTCCAGCACTCAGGAGGCTAAGGAAGGTGGATTGCCTGAGTTTGACACTAGCCAGAGCTACCTAGTGAGTTCAGTTACCAGCCTGGGCTACACAGTGAGACCCTGTTTAAAAAAAAAAAAAAAAGAAGCACTCATTTTTGACTGGAAGTTTTAAACTGATATCTACTATAAAATTCATTTTCACTTATTTGATATTTTAATTCCCAAATACGTAAGATCTTTGTCTTCAAAAAATAACCTTCATTAGTAGGTAAGATAAATAGCAAAGCACAGAATTAGACAAAGCAACACACAATGCACATTCCAGTTAAACAACTTTTAATACATTATCAGAAAATATTCAGAATTATTTTAGAGAACTGACTACATCTTGATGCTTTATAAGTAACATCTGCAGAATCTCAATTTTATGAAGTTTCACTGCCCATAATATATTCTAACATTCATACAGTATTTAAAAATCTCAGTAAATAATCTACCATTTCCTTGATTAAAAATCTGTGTCATAAAATTCCACACATTTAAAATTCATACATTTTGCAGTAAGGGAAGTCATACTATTTTCAATTTTCTGGAATAAACATGAAAAACAGAATTTTATAAAAATTCATATCTACAAATGTCAGTTCTTTTAAATGCCACCTACAAACAAACATTTAAAAACGATGCCAGGCTACTTTTGCACTCAAAATTAGACTTTTATTACAAAGATTTGAAGCCATGTATTTGCACACCATTAGACCAGTAGAACACCAAGCAGTTTCTCTCTTCTTTCCATTACATGACCTAACATTTGCCTGCTGCTTCAAAGTACAGCATTCATTGCTGGAGTATTTCACAGAAACAAAAAATAAACATGACACAGACTGGGTGTAAGAAAAAAAAATATTTTCACTTCCCTTTTTACTAAAGGAAATTCTGAATATAATTTTAACTCTAATATATCACACTGAAATAATTGCCTAGTATAGTACTTGAAGCAAAAACCAAACAAGTTTCAAAAATACACACATAATTAATGAACTTCAAAATGCTTAGAAGTTCCCTACCTGTATAAATATACTTGTAAAACCTTAAGGTAAATAATTTTAATAAATTTAATTTTTAAAATAATGAAAACTGCAAAGTATCAGTACATTTGGAGGCTATTTTAATTGAGGAAATATAAAACAAAAGCTGAATTCTATGCCAAAAATCTAAGGTAGAAAGGTACTCCCCATATACATACCAAGATTCTATATTCTTGATTCTGTTTTATCTTTCTCTTTCATAATTTTTTTTATTTTTGAAATACTAGGGATTGAACACAAGTTTTTTGCACTGAGCTACATCTCCAACTCCTTTTTTAAAATTTTTATTTATTTGAGACAAGGTTTCGCTAAGTTGGTAAGTTGCCTAGGCTGGACTCAAACCTGCGATCCTCCTGCCTCAGTCTCTCAAAGTGCTGGGGGTATAGGCCTGCACCATCAGGCTTGGTTCTTGATTCTTTTTTTTTCAAGAATTTTTCTTATTATTTGTGATGGTAGTATCAATATGTTGCTGAAAAAACAAATACAGACAAGGACAAAAAATAGAAAAATAAAAATCATCCTAAGTAATCCCATTTATAAATAATTACTATTCTGGAAGATGGATTTAGTCTGTACTTTTGTAACCATACATACATGACCTATGATACATATATTTATACACATATGTACATATACCCACATATATGTATATACATATGTATATACACCCACATATGGATATATACCCACATAGTCCTCTTCTTTACATAGATTAAAAAAAGTTTCAGATTTTCTTGAAAACAAAATATATAAATTGTTGTAAACTCTCATTCTGCTTTGCTCTTTCATTAAAGCAGGCCAGGTTTGATATTATCCAGTGTGTGTTTCTTGTGTGTTATTATTGCTGACTGCTTTGAGGGGAGATGAAAAATGTTTGCTTGTTTTACATAAGAAACAAAAACACCCTGTGGTTAAATTTTTCCAGCATAACAACACAGATATCTGTATTAAAAATGGCTGGGTGACTGATTTACAGTATCCCAAGGTCCTGAGTAAATCTGCAATGTAGGCAAGATTATTTTTATGACTTCCCACTTCTTCGTCAGAAAGTACAGTACACTAGTAATTAAGGATAGGAAGGTTTTCATAACCAAGAGTGTGACCTGTCATGGGTGAGCACTTCTCTCACCCTTCATATGATTCATTTCAATTTCAAAATTCTATCAGTAGGACCCAGTAGCATACACCTGGAATCCCCGCACTCTGGGAGGCTGGGGCAAGAGGATCACAAGTTTGAGCCCAACCTGGGCAACATAGCCATTTAATGAGTCTTGCCTCAAAGTCAAAATTAAAACATGGCCTGGAGATGTAACGAAGTGTGAAGGTCCTGGGCTCAATCACCAGTATCAAAAAAATAACAACTAAACTATTTATCCCCATGATCTTTTTCCTACTATCAAAATAGGTTTTAAAAAAATCCTTTCCTCTTATCTGAGACTCCGTAATTCACAATCTGCTTGACAGTCATTTCCTCAATGTACTTACTCTATACTTGAGGGCATGAGGATCAAAGTAAAGGACCAATGGTAGAGGCAAATTTTTAGCAAGAAGGTAAAGCAGTAACTCAAAAAAGATATTGAATAAGTTTATACATACAAATTTTTATTTGAGATTAAAAGTTTTCAGTGACATGGGAAAAATGTATACTCTTACAACTTAGATAACCTATTTTACAGACTCAAAGTTAATCAATTAAAGAAAAACTAGGAGTGTTTTTAGTTCTGAAGATATCCAGACCTGACAATATTTAAGATAGTTAACATGGAAGCAATTTCCTTTCACCTCTTATATCTATATAACACTTTTAAGTTCAAAGTGAATTTACATTTTCATTCTCAAAACAACTAGATAAAATGGTCACTGTCAGTCACTCTCTTACATCCGTTTCTCCCACATTCTTTCTTTTTACAATATTTCCTAAGTATTTTCTCTCCACCATATTAACTCAGGAAAAGGTAACCCCATCGACAACTAACTGTAGGGGATATATTCTGACTAGCAGAAATCAGCCATGATAGCCCTACTTCTCTTGCCGCAACTGGTTCAGACATGCACGCCATCTAATTCTGACTAATGAAATAGGAAGGAAAACGTAGGCTGATACGCTTATTCAAAACATTCCCTTGCCTTTGAAAAAAGGGAAGAGACGGAGACAGAGCGATGCTCCAAGCCAGCCTAAAGGTCCAATCCAACGCACAGAGAACAGCAGAAACATAACAAGTCATGAGGCAGGCCAAAACGCTGACGTACTGGTTTGGAGAGGGTAGCTGGGTATGTGGGTATGTGTGTAGTAAATCATAATGATTTCCAGTTTCTGACTTTTTTTTTGAGACAGGGTCTCACTCTGTAATCTTGGCTGTTCCTGGACTTGCTATGCACTAGCCCAGGCTGACCTCAACTCAAGCAGTCCTCCTTTGGAGCACTAGGATTAGAGGTGCGTTTCACCATGCTCAGGTTATGTGGTGCTGGGGACGGAACTCAAGAGCCCTGCATTAGTGAGGCAAGCACTTTAACAGCTGAGCAACACCTCTTGCCCCCAGTTTCTGCCTTTTAAATACGGAAACATACCTCACAAACACCTGAGAGCAACCTTCTTACAGAATCTTTTTAGACTGCTTATGTTGAGGTGATGCTTTTTTTGCCCTTAATCGTTTATTATTTTATCCTCGACTATTGCAGTTGTAATTGACTTTACATATTCTCTTGTTCTCTAATTGGTTGATTCTTATATACACCTTTATGCCTTCAGAGTTTTCTGAAAAATGCTTCATTAAACTATGTAATTATAGCAACAACCATAACTGTCACAGCTGAGCCTGGTGGCACGGGCCTGCAATTCCAGCACTTTGGGGGAAGGATCACAAGTTCAGGCTCAGCCTGAGCAACTCAGTAACTTAGTCAGACTATGCCTCTCAAAATCAAAACCTGAAAATGGGCTGGGATGCAGCTCATTGCCAAGGCCCTGGGTTCCACCTCATGCACCACATTAAATACATACACATACACACACACACACACACACACACACACCACACACACACACACACACACACACACACACACACACATATTTTAAAAGTCACTAAGAGTTTATAGAAGTACAAAAATGTAGGGCTGGAGGAATGACCCAGTGGTAAAAGCACTTGCCTAGCAAGCAGAAGGCCCTGAATTCAATTCTCCAGTACCACGTAAGGCAGGCGTGGTGGTGCACGGCTGCAATCCCAGCACCTGTGAGGCTAAGGCAGGAGGATTGCTGTGAGTCCAAGGCCAACCTGGACTACACGGTGAGTTCAGGACCAGCCTGCACTACAGAGAGAGACTCTGTCTCAAAATAAATAATAAAAATAAAAAAGGACTTTAGTCAGCTAATACTACAGAATGTTTTGGGAAGTAATTTTTTAAAATTTATACAGAATAAAGAGTATCATTTAATTTCATCAAGTGTGTAAAGCAGAGGTCAAGCTAATAACATTCTACATTGAGTCTTTCCCAAGTTCTACCTATCAATCAACTCTCTAATAATTCAGATATATAAGCAACTTCTGAAATCTCATATAGACATCGTATTTTGGCACTTTGTATGTGTTTTCTTAACTCTGATGAAAACCATAACGGCAAGAACATGTGTGAGCTTGCGTGTATATGTACATAAAAATGCAGCTATCAGCTAACAAAATTACTTCCTAGTAAAACACAATCATATAAATAAGGTGAAAGATTTATGTGATCTGAAGAAAAACCAGAGTATCAAAATCATCTAACTAAATGTAATAAATATGAATATTCTTCAAATTAACATTTACCACACTAGAGAAAAAAGTAAAAAAAATTAAGAAAAATGTATTAAAATCTCATAGTAAAATCTACCATAAGATTTTATCTAATTCCATTCAGTTATCTAAAAAGCAAGCATGATTCATCCATATTTTCAGTAAACTATAGCTAACACATCATTAGTAAAGAAAATGACCAGAAAGTATATTTTATCTCCCCAATAGGTAAACAGTTCAAGTTCACTGGTAAGAATTCTAAGATGATAGACAAGAAGTAGAAGGAAAAAATACAACCAATCGTGAAAGCCTAATAACAAATCAATACACACCTGCCTTTGGTCTCCTACTAAGAGGGAACTCTAAACAGGTAAAGTTTATGAATTCCAACCTTGAGAAGGGGGCTGGAGAAAAAGAATAGCTCCAATGTGTCTCTAAAAGCTATCTATCCTCACATACAATTGTCTTATTCCAAGTTTTCTAAGTTCAGAATCACTTCATATTCCTGAAGAATGCACACTTGAGTTACACACATTTAAGAAATAAGAAGTACAGTTCTGTCCTGTAGATCAGCACAAAGTAACGCTCTGAGGTAACTTAAAGTGACTGGGACTACACTGCCTGTGCTTATAGAATATCTACAATTAGGAAAATATAAATAACCCAAAGCCCATTTCCAAAGAAATGATATCCTGTAGAACCAATACTCTTATCTATTAATAGTAACAAGAACACCACTGCATGTTAATTGCTTGAGAAACAACAATAACAAAAAAACAATAAAATGGAAAAATAAAAGCTCACTGATGATTTAAAACTACAAAGTAAAAAAATATTTATATTAGACACATTCTACAACTCCCAGGGTAAGTATCTTCTAAAGGTTACTCTAGGAGAATTATCTTTTTGCTCTCAAAAATGGAAATCACACCATCTAGTTCAGAGTTGTTCTAACATTATCATTTAGCCTCTATATGTAAGCACTCAAACTTTAACTGTTATTTTGAGAAACTCAAGGTAACACAAATTCAGATATTACAGAACAAAAGTCCTTTATGAATGCTAACAAAAATTAGCCAAAAGAAAAAAGAAAAAAACAAAAAACATAAAAGGACCTTCCCTGCAACGTGATTCTTTATGCATTCAGAAACTGGTATTATGAGAGCGTTATTTTTCCAAGTTAATACTTTGATAATGACTAAACTTGCGGTTAAACTGTTTCAGAGTCATGTGATATTTATGAAGACTAAAATCTTCATATGTATTTATCTGAAACTTGAAGTTTCTCACTTCATCATCCTGTTACTGTTCTCTTGACTATAGATTCTTTGCATTTTTCTTCATCCATTTTTCAATTGTATTAACAATAATAGAACTAGCCTATGATTTAATTTCATATTACTTAACATTTCAGCATTCAATTAGTTGAATATTTTGTTTGAAGAAGCTCCTTGAAATTAACAACCACTTCTCACTATGGGAAAATTAAAAACTAAATCAACATACCACACCAGAAAAATGGTGTGTTCCCAGTACGGGACAGATTGCAGGATGGATCACAGGAAACACACAGAAGTTACTAAGAGCTTCACATTTTTTCCTGAGTCACTTTTTTACAGTCTAGATGTTGTTTTAACCATATACCAGACTATCAGACACACCTATATTCAAAAGCAAGTAAAGAAACATAATAAAGCCATGTTTAAACTGTTCTGGATCATATATTTTTCTGCTTTCCACAGCAGCATGAAATATAAGTGAGTGCATTATTTTTATTATAATTTGTTTCCTTAAACTTACTATCCTATTTGCCTACATATCAGCACAGAACACAGACACCTGAACCTTCACATCTCAGACTGACTCATCTTTAAATACAAAACACTCTGGACTTCATGGCCTCATCTCCACCTACTTTCACAGCTTCCTTTTCAACAAGGACCTCCAGGTGCAGCAGCCTTATGTTCAGTTCAAAACGTCTTATCCAACCACATCAGTTCACTCAGGCTACTCCCTTCTAGCAAAGTGAAATCCACAGACCCTATTTTGCCAATTAAGATATTTTAAGGCCCGGATGACGTTACCAGCTCTACACTCTTCCATAATCTCACCTAAAAATGAGTATCTTCACACACACACACACACTCACTCACTCACACACACACACACACACACACCCTCTTGTTTCCAACACTTCCAATAAAACCCAGAGGAATCTGCTATTGCAAGTACTTCTGAAAACGTCTGCTTTTCCCTTGAAGGCTGCTACTTCATTCATCTTTATAGTCTACTTAGTTTTCCATTATCACCACGCGGTAAGAAGTCCTTTACATACAGCAAATTCAATTACTGCTTGGTTCTATCTCAGTGCTTCGTTTTTTAGGAAATACGTTATTTTTATGGTTAGAAGATTTTGTAACTATCTTGTGAACACTTGCAAATCTAATAATGAAAATGTCAATAATTACATAATTCATTAAGGTTTGGGCTACAAACAGCAGAAAAGATCAATGACTGCAACAAATCACCGAAAATCATTCGTCAAGATTCACCCCCAACATTCTCATCCATTTGAACACCAAAATGAACTTTCCTGTTGCTCCATCCTAAGAACTACTTTCAGAACAAAATCCAAAAATGCAAGTTCACTTAAAGCAAAAGTATCTAGGTAGTCTCTTAAGAATCTATATCAAAGTCACAAAATGTACTTGACATCTTTATCTTTTTTCAATGTCTCCCATTTTCATCTTCTGTGCTCTACCAAATCTAACATACACAAAACAGATGAAGATTTAAAGCTACAAAGTCAAAAAAAGGATAAGCTAAGAGCTAAGGATACACCAGCAACAAATTTTAGAAATAATTATAAAACACATTAAGAACATCTCCTTTTATAAAAAGCTAAGAATGCCTCAGACCAGATTTGATTTTTTTTTTTTTGGTGAAAAAGTTTTCTTAATCAGTCCTGCAATTAATCCGAAATTCTTCTTATAATAATTGGTGTGATTTTTTCTCCTACATGTGTTTATGTATGAGAAAAGCCAATACTCTCAACAGAAATACACATCTTTAACAATAATTTTTAATTTCTAAATACTCCGTTTTACAGTTCACTTTTTATGTTTGCTGTCAAATACCACTCATAATCACAAGAATTGCGAGAGTAAAAGAAATATTTTTTTATTTATTAAAAGCTAGACTTTAATTTCCTAATTTTAAGCAGATATCCTAGCAAGGTTTAAAGAGAACATAGTCCTCATCAAAACAGAGTTAAAACTAATTCTCAGGAGCAGCAACAGCAGCTGTCTGGACACCGACTCTCTTTTCTCTCCCATTATTAACTTTTCCTCCTTCCCTGAAACACGAGGCAAGAAAACTGAAGCGATCCTGACCCAGGCCTACCTTACCAGGCCCCCACCAACCAACACCTCACCACCGCATTGCCCAAAAGACACTGAGGGGGTCACACCGACCCTCCTTACGCCACTTCCTTTGCGTGGGGGATAAACAAACCAACGCCAGCAACGAACAGTGACCATCGGAGTAACTGTGTTGCCTTTGAATAATGCGTTGGTTAAGTTCTGAGCTAAAGCTGGATCGAACTGGTAAAACGCCGGCCCCTTCCCTTAAAGCAAACATCCCGACGGGAAGTTCATCCCTGAATGGAACGCTGGCCCCGGCTGCCCGCTGCCAGGCGGCCCCAGCTCGCGCGCTCCTGCCCGGAGCCCCCACGCCGAAGGCAGCTGAGTGAGCACGACCCAGGCGCCGCGGCGCTGCGCCGCCTCAGCCCGCTCGCCCCCCTGCCCGCAGTCCCCGCTCACGCCGCGCCACTCGGGCAACTTCGGCACCCGGCCCGGGCCGCGGCCCCCACCTGCCGCGCCCGCCGGGCGCCCTGGGCCCGCGCGTCCGCGCCGCCCGCCCCGCCCGGACCCCGGCCCGCCGGCCGCGGCGCGAGGGCGCTCCGCAGCGCGGAGCGAGGGGGCTTTACCTCCGAGGCGCGGCCGCCAGCCGCGGGTCGGCCCGGAGCGGGCGGCGCCCCGTCCGTCGGTCAGGGGCGGCGGGGGCAGCGGCGACGGCGCATCACCGCCGGCGGCGGCCGGGCAGAGCTGGTCGCGCAGGAGGCAGCGAGCGAGGCGGGGGAAGGAGCAGGCGCGGACGGTAGCGCGGCTCGGCACGGCCGCGGTCTCGGCGCTGCCGCCGACGCCTCCTACCGCCGCCACGGGCCGGACGCCCGCCGCCCGGGCCGCTGCTGTCGCCACCGACGCCGCCGGGAATGAATGCCCAGCGGTGCCTCGCTTATCCGGAGGTCAAACATCCTTCTGCCTCGAGCATCCGGATCGGCGCCGGACCCGGAAGTGAACACATGGAAAAAAAAATAAAAAGGAAAAAGCGCCTCTCTAGCGGCGGCGGCGGCCTCCGGCGGCCCGCATCGGCGGAAAGAGCCGAGGAGAGCCGAAGATTACACACTACCCTGCTTGGATTGGTCGGCTCGCCGACCGGAAAGGAAGCCGCGTGCTCATTGGCTGGTGAGGCCTATAAAACATAAGCCCCTGGGCGCCCCTGCTTTTGCCCGAGCTGTGCGTAGGGCTGAGCGGGGAGGCGTCGTAGGGGAGAGTGTGTGTTTCCTGGGCGAGTCCGCGGGAGGAGGGTTAGCAAAGAATGCCTAGAACACTCCAGGACAACCTCTCATGTGATGTAGAAGAACTATTTGAGAATTCAGTGAGCAGAGAACCTAAAAGGATATCATTTCTACCAAGTTTAAATGTTGAGGCTCTCTTAGGTACGCTGAGAACAGCCCTCAGGTACCAAGGAATTTTAGGGCCCCTGGTGAGAGAATGACATCATGGGGTTGCCATGTTTTTCCCACTTCCTGCAGATCCCAGTGTTACCTCCCAGATGCAAGTACTTAGAAAAGCAACTGTGGCTCCCATCTGCTTCTTGTTTGTTGTGAAGAATGCCATTTCTGAACTATAGTGGGGTTCGTATTTTCCGAGTTTTTTTTTTTTTTTTCAAATGAACCTCTTGTAGTAGAGTTTGGTGGAATTGATGTTTTTTTTTTCTTTTTTTGAGACAGTCTTTAACTGTAGCCCAGGCTGTCCTTAGACTCACCATAATCCTGCTTCAGCCTTCCAAGTGCTGGGGTTACAGGCGTGCCCCACAACGCCCGGTTTTATGTGGTGCTTGGGAATCGAACTCAGGGCCTTGCACATGTAATGCAAGTGCTTTAACAACCCTGTGCCCTGAATTGATGTTTTCTGACTCCACTATTCAAGCCAGTCTGTCCACATAGAGCAGATACTCTGGTTGATTAACCCGATGAAGTGCCTGTTTGGAAGACCCTTGTAGAAACTGTTCTGCCATGAAGACATTATAGAGGGCTATAAAACTACAATTATTTAAATTGTTATTCTAGCTCATGCTTATGTATGACATTCTTTCAAAAGTTAGGCATCAAGGTGTGCACCCAGAAAATCTGTGGCCTGGTACTACTTAAAGATGCTCATTTCCTTACCAGACGTTTGTGTTGTTGATGCACTCACTATAACGAAAGACTCAAGTTTTGGGTATATTTCTTGTTCTTTCTCAAAACTTAAAAAGTCTCCAACAAATACACTTTAAAACAACTGAGAATTTATCGTATATTTCCTCCCAACTTTTCAAATTGATGATAAAGTTAGTATGTTACCTTCAGGGGGGTAGTTAGTATGGAAAGATGCTTTATTTATGTTCTGTAATACAGCAATGCATTTTTTTAAACCACTGTCCTCATGCTTTTTCCCAAACTGAAAATCAGAAAGTGAATGATATTACAGGTCTTAGAAGAGTAGCAATAATGGGGCCAGAGACAGCCCAGTGGTTAAAGCACTTGTTCAAGGCCCTTGATTCAACTCCCAAGCAACACATAAAAATCAGCCAGGCATGGTGGTGTATATGCCTCTTACTGCCCAAGCACTGGGGAAGCTGAGGCAAGAGGATTGCCATTAGTGCGAGGATAGCCTGGGCTACATAGTGAGTTCAAGACCAGCTTTAGACTACAGAGCAAAACTCTGCCTCAAAAAAATAGTAATGCTAAGAGCACAGCTTCATGCTTAACATAGCATATCATCATTCTAATAGGCCCAGAAAGCATCTAGAGGGCCTGACAGTGTAGGTGAGTGGTAGAGCAGTTGCCTGGCTCACCTGAAGTCCTAGGTTTGGTCCCGAATACTTGAGCGGTAGGGAGGAGCCAACTTTTACGCATACTCAGGTTTGGAAATGATGTGCCTAGTCAGATGATGTACCCTGAAGTCTCTGATCTATCCCAAAACCCAATTCTAGACAAGAAACATAATTAACCCTGTCCACTAAGTGGAGAAATGTCTGCAAGGAAAACTTTCCAAATACATCAGCATTTCAATATTGTCCTCAGCTGCTAACAAACCATTTTAAATTCACTGCCCTAAACACAAAATAGTTTAGCTAAAGAATAACAAACCCTCTAAGTTTTGGTAAATCTTTACAAAATGCAAGTATATGAATAAGCCAAACAAGATGTGCACGTGCAGTCTCAAGCACGATGATGGCAAGTTCAAGCCCAAACCATGCAATTTAGTTACAGTATGACCTTGTTTCAATAAGTAAATAAGGGCTGAGAATGTATTATAGTTCAGTACAAAGACACTGTATTTAGTCCCTATTACTCAAAAGAAAAACATATGATCATATGTTCAAGTTAAAAATATAGGATGTTTAAATTTTTAACACACTTGTAAAGACCTTTTGTTAAAGTTTGAACTAGACACTTCTAGATTAAAATTGGCAAATGACCTAGGTAAGAAGCAGTGAAATTTTCAGATTCATTTAACTTTTCAAAAATTACCAATATGTAAAGTTTCTATAAATGAAGGGAAGAAAACCCAGCCACAGACATCTTGACAAAACTCACTTTAGAGCAATACTATTTTAACATAAGCAGACAATTCATATTTTTCCATGTGCCGTATTACAAACACAATACAGTTCACTTGTGTTACTCCATGGTTCCTAACACTGCTACTTTTCATATGTTTACATTCTTTTTTTTTCTACTACTGTTGTAGCATAATCAATATGCCCATAGTCTCACGATATTTTATAACATCCTGGAAATTTTCATTTGACAACTTTCTCTTGACAAAAGCTTGCTCATGTCCTACAGATGCTTTGTTTGCTTTGCTTTGCTTTGCTTTGCTTTGCTTTGCTTTGCTTTGAGAAGGATCAATATGTAGACTTCATGAAAAGTAAAGTGGGCATTTCCCTTATCTCTAAGCAATGACACTCAAGGTGGGAGGAAGTAGGAAATGGGACAGATAGATTAGGGTTTTAAGCAGGAGATCATGAGATTAAGATACTTACTAAACTCTTCAAAGCAAAAGCAGAGGAACCATTCATTTTCTTTTTCCAAGTATTTAACTAAAATAGTAAGCCTGAGCAGGTGATTTACTGGTTGACATAGGTGAAGGCCCTAAGATATAACCAAATTACTTATTTATTTACTTTTCACAATTAGTGTATTTTAATGTTATGTATATTTTAATATTAATACTTCAGTATTTTCTATTTGTAATATATATTTTATTACTGTCCTTTTCAATAATTTAAATATTATATAGTTGTGAAAAAGTGGGTGGCCAAATACAAAGAAGAAAGATGCAAAATGAGACATTGTAACAGTAGTCAGAGAACAGGGCAACATGGTACTAACTTCTTCCCCAGTGAGGTGTACAATTGGAGGAACAGGAAGAATTCCAGAAGAAAGTCACAGGCAACTGGTTTGGGGAAAGCTGGCACTTAGCAAACTTTCGGATTTTTACACGAGTCCTGGTAGAAGAGACAAGTTACTGGTTTATACTATCCATAGAAGGACGTTTTTAAGTATTTTGAATGAGCAAGAATCACAAAACTTTTCTGAGTTTTATTATAGTTCTTCATAATGATCTCCAAAAATGTTTCATAAAATCCCATTTTAGGACTTTTTGTTCTAGTTTGACTGCATTCCCAAAAATTCATATGTTGGAATCTTAATTCTTCCATTCAGCACTAGCTGGGAAGTGGGAACTAGAGGGAGGTGTGTGGGTCAGGTGGACAGAGCCCTCATGAATGAATAAATGAATGCCTTTATAGCATGGGTGAGCTCTCTCTGGTGTGACTGGATGAACTACCTTGACAGCAAGTTGCTGCAAGTCTGTTATGCGTCCTCTGTTTGCCCTTCTCCTTTCTACCAGGATTTGAAGCAGTATGAGGCCCCAGCCATATTCAACCACTTGATCTTGAACTTCCCAGACTCTTGAATTGTAAGCCAAAATAAATCTTTTATTTAATAAATAATCCTGTCTCAGTTATTCTGCTACATAGTGTAAAATATACCAAGAGTACTAGAACAAAATGTAACACAGTAAGTTGCTTAAGAAATAGAAATTGATTTTCTTACAGTTCTGGAGGCCTAAAGTTCAAGATCAAGGTGCCATTGAGGTCAGGTTCTGAGGGGAGCTTTCTTCCTGGCTTTCAGATCAGTGCCAGCTCCTTTTATCCTCACATGGCCTCTCCACGGTATATGGGCACTGACAGATAGACTGATGTGTCTCTTCCTCATCTTGACCCCACCAAGAGGGTTCCACCCTGCTGACCTCATCCAAGCCTAATTGCCTCCCAATGACTCCACTTCTCAGTGTCATCACATTAAGGTAAGGTTTAAGGTTTCAAAATGTGCATTTTGAGAAGATAAAATTTAGTATTCAAAGAAATACTTGCCTGGTAAAAAGTGAGTCATCGTAAATAAAAAAGAAGGTAAATATTGGACAGGTTGTTAAGGGAAAGTAACTTGTGGACAGCAGTACTAAAACCCTATATAGGGCAAGAATACATTCTTAAGAGAAATAACTTCATAAAAGTAAAATTTGTATTTTGTAGAAAAAAGCTATAGAGATGATGAAGGCATAAAAATTCCTTGCCAAAAAGAGTAGCCAAATCTCTGGCTAGGTAATTTAATTTTGTTTGTTTGTTCTTTCCTTTAGCTGACCTGAATTTTGGCAGCATTTAGGCAAGATTGGTGATCCAAAGAATGTTGCTTTATGATAAATGGAAGAGTTAGCTAAAGCTGTTTTATTTCCTTCATGATTTTAAGAAGAGCTTGAATTCTTTAAGTTGTTTTATTTTTAATGTTTTATTTACATATCACCTGCCTTTCTCCTTCCTACCCTCTCGCTCCCCGCTTTTCCTATTCCTCTCCACAAAGTCCATCTTCTTTCTTCCTTCCATATCAAAAGGGGCTTGAATTGTGTGTTAATATGTGAATCTGAAATTTGAGAATGGTCCTAATTATTTGTCCCTATTCCATGTTCTCTCCTGCTATCTCCTCCTCCCCATTATTCCATCTCTTTGTATCTTCCTCGGGAGCCTATCCCAGCTCAGGAGTTATATCTCAGAAAAAATAAGTGTCTCAGCAGTCCCCATTCACAGGAATCATGCAGCACTGTGGGGAAAGGTGTGGAGTGCCAACTATGAGCCCTGGCTTACAAGTATACAGCAAACACTGCCACTTGCCAGTTTTTCTAGTGTTTCCCAGTCTGAAGCACTGCACTTCTCCTTTGGTTTACTCTCCTGATTGAAGGTGTAACCTCTCTCACATAAGTAGAGAAGCTATAAGCATGATTTAAAGAAGTTTTTACTAATTCCATTTCTGTGTAGATGGATAGATCAGGGCCTGCTAGGTTAGGTAACCTTCAGTCTACTAAATTCCAATGATAACCACTGACTACAATTACTGGATCTCTGTGTCTTTCTGCTGGATAAGACTGCTGTGGTGCCAAAGCTTATCTAAGCCATTTCTGAACTTCATGTGCTCTTTGAACAGTAAACAGGGAAGTCGGCCTCTGTCTAATTATGTTTCTTTACTCTCTGTCATATTTGGTCATGCTTGGTCTTCATTCCTCTTTACAACAACTTGTACTGCTGAATTCCTGACATGTTTTCATCCTCCCACCTCTTCTATTTATGATATTGATTCCATTTGTGACTGAACAAAATCACCAAGTCAATAGAGTTAAAATTGATGCAAGAGAAAATTTTTGGTTGGAGTGGGGAATATATGACCTGGCCAAGGCACCTGTCATCTCAGCGGTGAGCTAATTATATGATAATTAAGTATTTTCCCCAATATAGCAGGCTATTTTTTAACTTGATAGTTTTGTATGGCCTGCACATTATATCATAAATATCCAAATGGCCCTTGGCCTGAAAAAGTTTCCCTACCCCTGTTTTAAGTGGAATTCTAAATTTCCGTCTAGTTTTGTTATTTTTTTCATAAGGATTATGCCATTTTTCAGTGTCCTGTACTTTTCTTACTTTTAAAACTATTTAAGTAGTCTGAACCTCAGTTAGTTGATCTATAAAATGGAGCAGCAATAACGATATCATACTCATATCAGGAAAGGCAAATGCAATAGTATATTTCTAATGAATTTGCCAGAGCATCTGGTAAGTAGTAAATACCAAGTAAGTGGTTGTTGTCAGATGCCGTATGACCCCTAGAAGTCTGTATTTTCCAATCCAACATGAACAATAATGAAAAATTGGAAATACCAGATCTCAAGTTATGCTACAGTTATAAGAGCCTAAAACTTAGAACCAAATTTAACATCCTAAGCCACACAATTTTGAATTTGATTCAGGTTCTATTCTTGATTGTACCAAGTGTATAATGATATTTAAGCTAGTCACACCATGCCAAAGCTTTGTATTTTGTGCAGCCACTGCCTCCTGTCACCTTTGCTGAAACCTTGCTAGGTACAGACCTAACCCTTTGGACTGTGTTCTTTGTGTTCTGCCAGCTTGGGTGACCTGATGTAACTGGGAACAAATTTTAACCAAATGCTAAGACTTTCTGCTTTCTTAAACTATGACTTTACTACACATTAATGTGTATTTGTCAGTTTGTATTCATAGTAATGAAAATCAGCATAGTGCTATTTCTATTTTCATAGTCCGTTTTCTTTGTATGTATTACTTAGACCTTTCTGATCTTCAAATCAAAGAAAAATCAACTTATCTCTTTAGAATGGAATAAATTCTGTTACAGACTTAGGATAGTTATTTGGGTACTTAGTGAAAGAGTAACACTTGTTTTTGCAAGCAGCCTAAACTCAATTCTAGTTTTGGAATGTTAAAGAAATTTCAGTTATGGAGTATTTGGACTATAGACCATGGGTGTGGTCCTTGGTTTCCTCTTCTATGTTTTTAAATCAGACATTAATGCTTTACTGGAGATCTGTCAGTGGTGTTAAACACACTGCTCTGCAGAATCATAATAAAGATTGCAAAAAAGAAGCTGCCTTTAAAGTTCTTTTTCAGATATAAATCCTATTATATCTGGTTAAGTGATATTAAATGTTAATTACTATTAATCCAGTAAATTAAAATATTGACTACAGTAATAAAATAATTATGTATAAAATACTAAGATTCTTTATGGTAAGAAGAAAGAGAATGATATTTGATTCTGCAAATATAAAATTATTTTTAAAAAGTCATAATTCTCAGTGTCTTTAGAATGCAACTTTGTATATCCCTAGTGGGGTATACTGTAAGAAAAAAAAGCAGAAAAAAAATCTTTTGATTCTTCATTAGTCAGATTATTGGTAGTTGTCTTAATTACTTATTTGTTGCTGTGACAGAATACACAACATCCAAATGCATGAGGCTTTTTAAGGACATTCATATCCAAACCATAATAGAGGTGGTATTGATACTGTATTGTTTGAAATTAGTCTGTGTGTAATGTGGGATAAGATAAAGTGAATAATTACATGATATTCTAAATATTCTATTCCTCTTAGCATAGTGAATCAGACACAGAAGGTTAAATATCGTATGTTTTCACCAATGTGAGAAAACAAAACTCCAAACAAGTAAAAGCAAAATGAAAGTGAAGAAAAAATGGGTAGATTTGATGGTGAGGGAATGGGAACTGGGGAGTGGGTAAAGAGGTGGGAATGGGAAAGAGAAGTAAAATTGATGAAGATGCAATACGTATGTACCAGTTTCTCAAGCTGATTATTGTTATTATTATGTATCATAAGTACATATTACTAAAAAGGATAATTTGGCAACATCCCTGATGTTAATGGAAATGAAAAGAAAGACCAACCAAACAGCCTATAGTTCTGAATTTGATTTGGAAATATCATCAGGAACTCACAGATATTTTCTACCTCTCTTCAGTGAAAGCTTGTGCCCAGTATAGTTGTAGTATCTTCAGCCCCCACATTTCGAACTCCTAATATAGTATGGTACAATACTGCTTTTCTAATGATGCTAAAACAAATTATCCAAATTCAGTGATTTAAAACAGTATATATTTATTATTTTATAGGTCTTCAAATAAGAAGTTCAAGGTGGTTTTCTCTGATTTAAAATCCAGCTGTTGGCAAGGCTGTGTTCCCTCTTGGAGGCTCCAAAGGGTAATTCCTTGTCCTGTATTTTCCAGCTTCTAGAAAATGCGTTCCTGTTTCCATCTTCCAAGCCAACATTACACCACTCCATATTCTGCTTGTCATCCCATCTCTTCTGAGTCTCTCTTCCCTCCCTCTTTCACTTGTCAGGATGCTTGTGATTACATTGAGCACACCAAGATAATCCAGGATAATCTCTCTGTCTCATAATTCTTAATTTAATGCAAAATCCCAAATCCCCTTTAGTATGTAAAGTAATAATTCACAGTTTCTGGTGATTAAGGTATGGACATCGTTGAGGAATTATTATTCTACCTACCACACACTCCAAATCAAATGGAATGGTTTTATATTTTAAAGACAGAAGAATGCAATATATGGTCTAGTAGAACCATGAATGGGCTGAAATAGTGAATGATACAACTAAGCCACGTGTATACAAGGAATGCTTTTTGAGATGGCCTTCGTGGCACACAGCTGTAATCTCAGCACACCTGGAGTCTGAGGCAGAAAGATCATAAATTCAAGCCCAACCTGGACAACTTAGCAAGACCCTGTCTCAAAAATAAATCAAAAGAGAACTAGGTATGATGCAGTACAATGCAATGGCCCTGAATTAAATCCCCAGGACTACAAAACAAAATTTTAAAAATTATTCTCCTATACTACTCTCCAACTTTTAACAGTTTACACCTCCATTACTCTTTCAACTACTTTATCCTTGATGAATTAGGAAGAAATTGGCTAGTATCTGTTCTAACATGTCCTGATTAGACTTAGTTAATGAAATGGTGTCAACCTACTGCCATTCATTCACCAGAGAAGTGTTGGGCACATAGCTTCAAACTGTCTTGTCATATTAAATTTACAAAATGCCTTAGTTGTAAAAAGTATTTTTGATAATCTTTTAAAATAATATGCTTCCCATATACTTCTATATATACTCTCAAATATATGTTGAGGTTTACTCTAATATATGTGGCTTACCTGGTGATTGTGTCTCCTCTACTGCCACAGCAATTATTCTTTAGGGGCTGCCTTTACCACCTTACATTTCTCTAACAATTACTGCTTATATTAAGGAACATAAGAAGCAGCCCCATAAAGTTCATTATGGTAATTACCAAAGGAATAGATTTTACAAGTAACATTTGCTGTATTGCACCAAATCTTTGATATGAGGACTCAAAGAACACATTTCAAAATATAATACCATGAAGAATTAAGTTCCTTCTAAGCAGCTGGTAGGTTTTAATCTTAAAAGTATAATAAGTCATTTAATTATTTTATTTACTTATGGTGCCCATTGCTAGGATGCCTAGAGCCAAGTTGGTTGCCTGTCTCTAGGTAATCCATGTACTTTATGACATGCGCTTGAGTTAGCCAAATCTGGGATAATCTTAGATTATAGAGTTTGATTCCCCTGCCTTTTTGTTTGTATGTTATGCATATTTTTGTATGCTGCCCTGATTCTTTTGATTCCTTTGAAGCACAGTATAGAAAACACATGGAATAAATGAAGTTACTATTTGTCTACTTGACACATTCCATGAAAATTATTGGGTTTTCATAAAATTTAGAGATTATATTTTAGTCTGATCTATACACAGATGCAAAGTAAGATATTTTGTGTCCCTATTTGATTTTCAGAATCCCAGTATTTACTTTGGGTACTTTGGTAGGTCTATCCAGAAAATGAGAAATATAAAAAATAGCCATTGGACAATATAAATAGAAACTTGGTATGATCTCATTTATATCTGAAGACCCTTCTGGCTGCTATGAAAAAATTAGAGCTATAATGTAAAGTCAACCAGATAGGAGGCATCTATAATAATAAATGTTCATTGGGGTGACTAGGACCAAAGTAGGATAATGGAATACTGGAGAAATATAAAGGTGTTAGATGCAAAAGGTGCTTTAGTTAATATGTGAATGCATATGCATGTCACACCACTTTACTTTCTCAAAGCCAGTAGTCTCTCAGTAGACCAAATGAAGGTTATCAGATGTCAAGTGAACTTGCTCTGTGATTCCAGGCCACGTTAAGGATTTGGCTCTACCCATCAAGGCTGCCTTTCAAGGAAAGATTGTGATTTTGTTGTAGAAAGAGAGAAAAACTGAAGTTGCTACACACCTCTCAGCAACTGCCATGTCAGTTCTCCTTGGAGCAGATCATATTGCTCTCTGTGTGGGGCACAGGAGGATCAGGGGGTAGGGAGCTGAAAGCTTACTAGTATATTTAAATTTCAGCTAGCTTAACTATATTTAGTCATATCTTGCCTCTTCTTTTCCAATCTTTCCCCTACTTAACACAGAACTTTTCTGTGTAAATAATAGCAATGCAGAGTCTAACCAGGAAAGTCTGAGGTACAAATGGAGAGCCACGTAAGTCTTTGCCATGTCTCAAGCCTACAGAATATAAATAAATTTCTCAGGGGTTATCAAACCTATGCTTTCAAAAATAAGGTTTCAAAATAGCCTAGCATAATGTGGACATTTCTTTCCCACCAAAGTTCTAAGTTTTGCCCTATTCTTGCCTCAAACATATTTTCCTCTGTTGTGATCTACTCATTATGGTCTCAGTAATACTGGTTTTCCATATATTTCTCTGCTGTGTGCACATAGATTATATGTTTTATAGATACTTTAAAGTGGTAGAAGGCTGTCAGTATAGTGTTGAGCTAGCAAGAACTAAGAACCAGTTTGGAGTGTGGCAGTCATAGAGGGTGTCACGATTAGTTTACACATATCTACAACATAAATGTGTGTGTATATGAATATATAATATACATTTAGGGAAATAGTTGATATAAGATATATAGTATAATTATAGCATACATGTATTAGTATATATTTATAATACATAGGTCAAAGTTTATTATGGGTTATGTTTTGTATATTATCTCTACCATAGTTACCCCCAAGAATATTCACGAATATTTAGTCACATGTTATCGAATGCCCATGGAATTATATACTGTTAAGAGGTAGGGCCTGATTGTAAGGGGCAGAATGCTGGGGTTTGACCTGGAAATGGCAGAGATGCTGAGGCTTGAATCGGGAGGGGCGTGTTACTGGGACAGGACCTGGAAGAATAAGTGCTAGCTCTACCCTTCCTCCTTCACTGGCTTCCAGCCTGTCATGCTGTGAACAGCTTCCGTCCTGTGCTTCTATTATTGCCAGCTGTCCATGAATGGACTGAGACCTTATGAAACTGTTCTAAAATAAATCTTTCTTAAGTTGTGGATATCGGGTATTCTGTCACAGCAACCAAAAAAGGAGGGGTGGTATAAGTCAGATCCGACCTTCTGATTTCTCTTTTTCAACTGCAGCTACTTTAATTTTTTTCTGCCATGAGTTTTTGAAGAACCCATCATCATAAAGAGCCCGCCAGAAGCCAAGCAGGTGTCAGTGCCATGCCCTTGAATTCTCCAGATTCTAGAACTGTAGAACTGTGTGCCAGAACAAACTTATGTCCATATGATTTGCCTAATCCCAGGTGTCTTGTTTTAGCAACTGAAACCCAACCAAGACAGCTGGTAAGAATTTCTTGCGGACAAACCTTTTGCAAACCCCTGAGATAAAATTCTAAAAGTGATTGTCCCCATTGCCTCCGTGGATGAGGCAAATCAGCTGCCAAATTGTCTTTTCCAGAAGGTATTGCCTTTGTCTAGAGTATTTCCATTGTGTAATTCTATTTCTCTCACTGTTCATTTTCAAAGTACTTTTTAATATTTAAGTATCGGCATTTTGATGCCTTATGTGATAATTTTTTCATTTTCAGATTGTTATTTTCTCTATTAAAATTAATAAAATTATCCTCACTTAAAAATGAGGAATTTAAATTGCTTTTGAATGTGATTATACCTTTTAGTGTCCCAAGAAACAGCTGGGTTTCACTTAGGCATATTAAGCACTCAAGAACCAATAATAAAAGAAAAGTAAAGCACACTATGCCTAGAAATCCATCTTTTAAAAAAATGACAAAATCTGAGATTTATCCATCAAAATATGAAGTGGCTTTTTTCTCCTGTATAAAGCCAAACCCAGTTAATTCTAAGTTTAGGAGCTCTGATAGAGTTGAGTGATACAGGGTTGGTTAGACCACAAGTTATAGTACACTATTAATCTGTGTCTGGCCAGTTCTACTTTGAACTGGTTAAAGCTGGATAGTGTGTTATTTAACACGCTTTGGTGGGTCAAAATTAAATTGGACTCTAGGTTCCTGACCCTTGTTTTAATATAGCCAAAATCTGTATGGCCTATAAGTTTCACCAATATCTTCCGTTGCTTTCCATCCACAAACATATTTGCTGCTTAGCTGCTTGCAAATAGCACACTCCTTCCCACCCACCACCCACGTGGAAAAATACTGCTCTTTCAATATTCTGAGCTGCTCAGCCACTACAGAATCAACCCCCACACATTAACTATTAAAGTACTCATTATGTCCTCCCTAGAATCTGATGTATTAAATTCTGTGTTGTTCCTAGTGGAAAGTAACATTGTGCATATTTATAGACTTTTTTCTAAATTGGATTTTAAAAGACTTACTCATCTTTATAAGACAATATCACAACTGTTGAAATTTTGAGTAATTTTTATTGTTAGCAGAATAGAATTTCTTTAAGGAAGAAAAAAACTGGTACTATTAAAAACCAGGGAATTTCAGATGTGGGTGGAAATTCACTTGGGCATATCCACCAATGCTGAAATGAACTGACTTCTAAGTGGGATTCTGTCTGCCAACATTTATAGAATATTCCCCACACTTACAACGTGATAACACACTGAGGGTGGTGAGTGTGGGGTGCACGTGGGAGTTGCAGTTGCACTAAGAGCTCTTGCTCCTTGTCTCAAGATGAATAAGAAGTATTTTCCTTGCCTACTCCCAGACAAAGCAGGCTTAAAACAGTGTTCGAATTAGAAAGTAGAAAATAATAAAATATTTTATTACACAGAAGTTAAGACACCGGATAAGAGTTTTTAAATTTGTACAAAAAGTTATCTGCCACCATTATATCTTTCTATGGGATCATGTTCAGGTTTGATTTTTGGTCTCTTATGAATATCAAAGCAGCACCCCTAGAACTGATTTCATTAAATAGGTAATAGTTAACTGTTATTTTAGATCAAAGTTTTGTTAAGAGAGGCTAGATGGCCTAAAATTTGACTCTGTACCTTCTATGAAACTTAACATTTACTGAACAGGGCCAGTCCTGGGGCTTAGAATAGAATAGGAAAACAACATGATAAAAACAAGAGGACTGGAGGAATAGCTCAGTGGTTAAAGTGCTAGCCTAGCAAGTGCTGAGTACCTAAGTTTGATTCCCCAGCACTACATAATCTGGGTATGGTGAAGCACACCTATAATCCTAGCACTCGAGAGGCCAAGGTGGGAGGATTACTGTGAGTTGGAGGCCAATCTGGAGCTCAATAAGACAATCTGGAGCTCAGAACCAGCCTACAGAGTGAGGCCCAACCCTGTATCAAAAATAAATAAACAAATAAGTAAATACAAGAAAGAGCCCTACTTTCAGGAAACTCTGTCTAGGAGCTGAAGGAATGGCTCAGATGTTAAAGTACTTTCCTAGCAAGCACTAAGTACCTGAGTTCGATTCCCCAACACCACATAAGCCAGCCATGGTGGTACATACCTTAACCCCAGAACTCAGCAAGCTGACACAGGAGCATTGGCATGAGTCTAAGGCTAGCCTGGGCTCCACCGTGAGTTCAGGACCAGCCTGAGCTACAGAGTGAGACCCTGTCTGAAAAAAAAAAAAAGCTCTGTCTAATGTAGTGGCAGATATTTGAACAAATAATGCCAATCTAACAAATTATATGATTAGAAATGTATTCCAGGAAGTACTAGCCAACAAAGATAACCTAGTGAACTAAACACTGAGGTTGAGACTTGAGAGTATCTTAGTTACCTTTTAACCACTACAACAAAATAATCAACATGCACAAATTAGGGAGGAAATGTTTGTTTTGGCTTACACTTTGAGAAGGTCACAGTTCACAGTGGCAGGTAATAGTGGAAGCACATAGAAAAGGCAGAGGTGGAGGCAGGTCATTAGGGCACTGTGAAGAGTCCCCAGGAGGAAGGAAGAAGTATCATATGTCCTTTCAGTCCTATCCCAGCGATTTACCCTTTCGATTCAAGTCTCGTTGTTCTGCCCTTTTCCAGAGCAATGTTAAGCCCCTAATCAACCACACACCTGTAATCTATAATCTACCACATGCCTGTCTTCCACCACAACACCTGTAATCTTACCACACATTCATAATCCACCCCTCCAGACCAGGCCCTCATCTCCTTACAGCACTTGGTGTCATAGATAATCCATAACATCCAAGTAACATGAGACTTTTGGGGGATCTTTCATACCCAAACCACTATAGACGGATAATTAAATGGAACAAATGTTTAAGTATTTACAGATAGATGAACAATGTCCCACTATGCTTTTAGTTCTTTCTGAAATTAATTCTTTAACTGAAAGGTGTAGATAATATGTCCCCATAGTGACAACCCTATCCTTATTTCTCATGTTCATGTCTAGATTTCTGTTGGGCTTTGCTCTAAGATCAATTTCAATTTTTATGGTATTGGGGATATTGCATTCAATCAAAAGACATTTAAGGATGTCTGCTTTTTCTTCCATGGAGCATCCTACTTTATGAGAGAATGGTCAGATGCCATAGGAAGCAGGGATAGAAGAAGGGCAGGGTACCAGACACACTGAGAACCATCAGATAGAGGAAATGCATTTATGTGTGTAGAATTCTATGTTGTCATCTAACCTAAGCTTACAAGATAAATTGAGTCTCAGAAAGGAACAGTGATGAGCCAACTCTAACCAATCAGGTAAAGAGTTATGTTAAAAGAAAACAGCATTTCCTCTCTTTTCTTAAATCAGGTGATAGTACTTTGGGGATCATTATTTTATTTTTTCTTCAATCAATATTATATATAATATTAGGATTTATAAATATTGGAATTATATATCCAGTATATGCTACAACAAAGTTTTAAAATACTCTTAGAAATACTGGATGAGTCAGAATTGTATAAAGAGAGACTTCTGAAATGAAAAAAGAAAAAAATTTTAAAACTTTGGTAGACAGCGTCAATAAGCTCTTATTCTTCTTGAAGTATGACTGGGAACTCCACAAGTATTCAAGCAGAAGACTTCAGGGAAGTTCAATAGTAGAGAAGAGGGAACCAGGCTCATATGGACTCTTCAGAAAAACACTTAAGCCTCTGATGAGGAAAAGGGACTAGCAAGAAAATCAAGGCCCACTTCACCTCAGATCTAGGTAATAAAAAACATTCTGGGAACCAGGAACCTTGCAGGACTGGGAGTTCAGGTGCGCTGTCCCTCCTGTGCACCAAAGACAGCTAGGTAGCCCACTGGCAGAACCCCACCTGTAGCTGGGAGCTCAAGGGACTAGGCCTTAGAGCATCCCATCCCTCCTGTGTCCAGGGACAGGCAGGTAACAGTTAAAACAGAAACAGTATGAGGTTCTCAGGAAAAAAAAAAAATAAAAACAGCCCATCAACAATACCGGAGCCTGAACTTACTGTAACAGAACCATGAGGAAACATGGTAATAAATATCCTTCAAAAACACCTGATGCCCCAGAAAACAATGCCAAGGATATTGAAATAACAGAATCCAACGATGAAAAAGGCAAAAATATGAGAATTTCTGGGCCCATAAACACTTAGAATTGAAACAGGAAATGAAAATGCAAGAACTGCACCAGGACATGGCTAGGCTATCAGCATTGACAAGAAATTAGAGAAAAACAAAGAAGATATAAACCAGAAGATAATGAAGGCAATACAAGAAATTAGAGAAGAATACAGCAGAGATATAAAAATATTAAAAGCAGACATTCAGAAGGGAAAAGCACACAAGAAAAAATATATAACCAGTTTGAACATAGAGAATAGAATATCAGAACTAGAAGATAAAATGGTTGAGCTGAAACACACAGGTCATAAAGAATACAAAACAAAAAAGGAAGAAAGGGAGTGGTTATAACAGCTGATGGATGACTCAAAGAGAAACAACCTGAGAATTATGGGAATGCAGGATAAAACTGAGGACAAAACAAAGGCTTAAATTCCATGTTCAATGAAGTTATGGAAGAAAATTTCCCAAATCTAAGGAAAGAAATGAACATGGAACTGCTGCAGACATATAGAACACCAGCTTTGATCAGAAGAGAATCTCATCACAATGCATAATAATTAAAATGCTAGAGACCCAGCACAAAGAGAGAATATTAAAAGCTGTAAGAGAAAAACAGAGGGTGACTTACAAAGATAAGCCTATCAGGATAACTGCAGTTTCTCAACCCAGGCCCTAAAAGCCAGAAGATCATAGAGCAATATCATCCAAGCACTAAGAAAACATAAATGCTATCTCAGACTGCGTTATCCCACAAAATTATCTTTTAAATTAAAGGGTAGAATTAAAACTTTCCATGATATAGAAAGGTTAAAGAAATTTGCAGACACTAAGTGAGCATTACAGAGAATATTTAAAAGAAACTTATAAAGCAAAAGAGAGGCTAACAACACCAAAGACCGCAGAGAAAAAGAGACAACAGATATAACAGAATGAGCTGAGAAGAAAGTAATTCTGGTAAATAATGCTGAAAAACTATAGCATTGGCAGGACATACCTAACATACCTTGATAATTACTCTGAACATGAATAGCCTCAACTCACCTACTAAAAGACATAGACTGGTTGACAGGATTAAAAAAACATAGGCCCACAATTTATTGCTTACCAGAGATACCCTTCACCCACAAGGAAACTCATACACTGAAAATAAAAGGAGGGAATTCAGTGTTTCATGCAACAGAGAAAACAAGCAGAGGTAGCTACATTAGTCTCAGACTCATCAGATTTCAAAACAAAACAGATTAGGAGAGACAAAGATGGTGACTGTATGCTGATTAAGAGAACGAGACAACAGGAAGAATTCACAATTATCAATATATATGCTCCCAACTATGGAGCACCCAATTATGTAATCCAAAAATTACTAGATCTGAAAGGACATATAGGCCCCCCTACAGTTATAGCAGGGACTCTAATACTCCACTTTCACAAATAGATAGATGAACCAGACAGAAAATCCACAAAGGTATACAACAGTTAAATGACACTATAGAAAACATGGACCTAACAGATGTTTGCAGAGTGTCCTACCCAACATCGACAGAACACACATTCTTCTCAGCAGCACATAGAATGTTTTCTAAAATAAACCATATTCTAGGTCATAATCCATGCTTCAATGAATACAAAGGAATAGAAATAATTCCTTGTATACTTTCAGATCATACTGTAATAAAACTGGAACTTACAAGCAAAAGAAACAGAAAAAAATTAACAATACATGGAGACCAAACTACTTACTACTGACCAAACAATAGATCACAGAAGAAATCAAAAATTTCATAGAGTTATATGATAAAGGAAATACATCATATCAGAATCTTTGGGATATAATGAAAGCAGTACTTAAAGGGAAATCCATCGCCATAAATGCACACATCAAAAGAACAGAATAGTCACAAACACATAAGATGCACCCAACTACAGTTTGAGAGAAACAAGAACATTCTATGACAAAAAAAATCAGTAAAAGAAAAGAAATTATAAAGATCAGATCTGAAATTAATTGAAGATCAGATCTGAAATCAAAATTTTAAAAAAAACAATAAAAATGAGTCAAAGATCTGGTTCTTCAAAAGAATAAACAAGATTGACAAAACTAGCTAAATTCAACAAAACAAACAAAGAAAAAACACAGATTAACACACTTAGAAATGAAAAGGGTGAAATTACAACAGACTCTGCAGAAATTAAAAATATTATGAGAAATTATTTTGAACACCTATATTTTAACAAGTTAGAGAATTGGGAAGAAGTGGATGACTTCCTAGACACATGCAAAATGCCAAAATGAAATGAAGAAGACATAAAAATCTTGAACAACCTCATTACACACACAGAAATTGAAGTGGTAATTAAAGCTTTACCTACAAATAAAAGCCCACGGCCTGATGGATTCACAGGAGAATTTTTTCAGTATTTCAGGGAAGAACTAACTGCAATTCTTCTCAAACTGTTCTGTGATGTTGAAAAAGAAGGAATAGTAACAAGCTCATTTCTGGGGGCTAGCATCACCCTAGTCCCAAAACCAGACAAAGACTTAACCAGGAAGAAAAATTATACACCAATATCCTTAATGAATATCGACACAAAAATTCTTAATAAAATTCTGGCAAGCAGAATCTAACAACTATTCAGAAGGATCATACACCATGATCAAGTGGGCTTCATTCCTGGGATGTAAGGTTGGTTCAGTGTATGTAAATCAATCAATGTAATACACCACATCAGCAAAAGCAAAAACCACATGATCATCTCAATTGATGTAGAAAAAGCCTTTGATAAAATTTAACACACTTTCATCATAAAAGCTATGAGAAAAATAAGTATAGAAGGGCCTTATCTCAAACTCATAGAACACATATATGTCAAAGATGCCACAAATATCATAGTAAATGGAGAAAAATTAAAAGTGTTTTCTCTCAAATTGTGGACATGACAAGGCTATCTGCTCTCATCACTCTTATTCAACATAGTCCGTGAAACACTTGCCATAACAATCAGGCAAGAAAGTGAAATAAAGGGAATTTGTATCAGAAAGGAGGAAGTCATACTATACTTACTTGCAGATGACATGATTATCCAAAAATTCTGCTATGAAACCCTGGGAAATAATAAATTCAGCTAAATTGCAGGCTACAAAATAATACTAAAAAAACAATAGCTTTTCTCTACATCAACAATGGACTCACTAAAAGCTCAGAAGAATAATCCCATTCTCAATAGCCCAGTAAAAAATTAAATACCTAGGAGTATACTAATCAAGGAAGTGGAGGATCTATATGAAGAAAAGTGTATTGAAAGAAGTTGTAGATGACATCATAAAATGGAAAACCATCTCCTATTCTTGGATAGGCAAGAATCAGTATAGTCAAAATGACTATACTGCCAAAACTGATATACAGATTCAATGAAATTCCTCTCAAAATACCAAATTTTTTTTTCAGAGAACTTGAATAAATAATCCTTAAGTTCATGTGGAACCAAAGGAGACCTAGAATTGCCAATGCAATCTTAAGTAACAAGATTAAGGTAGGAGTCATTACAATTCCAGACATCAAGTTATACTATAAGGCAATAGTTGTAAAAACTATATGGTACTGGTACAAAAACAGACAAGTAGACCAATGGAATGGAATTTCGGATGCAGAGACAAACTCAAATATCCTAAGCTACCTAATCTTCGATAAAGAAGCCAAAAGCATACACCAGAAAAAAGAAAAAAGATAGCCTCTTCAGTAAGTGGTGCTGGGAAAATTGGACATCCACAGGCAGAAGAATGAATATTGACACACACCTGTCACCATGCACCAAAATCAAATCAAAATGGATCAAAGACGTAGATATTAAAACTGAAGCACTGAACTTTCTGAAAAGATAAATTAGGCAAATAAGACACCAAAAGCAAAAGAAATAGCCCCCATTATTAACAAATGGGATTATGTCAAATTGAAAAGTTTCTGCATGGCAAAGGAAATTATCAACAGTGTAAAAAGAGAACAAGACTGGAAAAAAATATTCACCACCAACATCTCAGATACGAAGCTCATAACTAGAATATACAGGGAGCTGAAGAAAAGTAAGCCTAGTAAAATAAAGGATCCTATTGAAAAGCGGGCAAAAGAAATGAAGAAGCAGTTCACTAATGAAGAATTTCAAATGGCCAATAGATACATGAAAAGATGCTCAACATCTCTAGCCACAAGACAGATGCAAATCAAAACAATGCTAAGATACCATCTCACTCCAGAGAGAATGGCCTATATCAACAAGTCAAATAATAATCAGTGCTGGCGAGGCTGTGGGGAGAAAGGAACCCTCCTGTACTGCTGGTGGGAATGTAAATTTGTACAACCACTCTGGAAAGCAGTACAGAGATCTCTCGAAAGAATGGAAATAAATATCCCCTTCGATCCAGCAACACCCCTCCTGGGAATATTTCCAAAAGAGGTCAAAACACACAACAGAGATACATGTATACCCATGTTCATAGCAGCACAACTAACAATAGCTAAAACATGGAAGTCACCAAAATACCCATCAATAGACCAACAGATACATAAATTGTGGTATTTATACAAAATGAAATACTGCTCATCGATAAAGACATACAGGTTGGAAGCTTTTTTAGGTAACGAAGGCAACGAGAGGCCATCTTGCTTATTGAAGTGAGTCAGAAGCAGAAGGTGAAATATCAAATGGTTTCTCTTATATGAGAAACTCAGACCACAATTATATCATAGAACTTAATGTGGAGAATAATGAAAACTGAAGGGGTGGGGGAGGAAATGGGAGAATCAAAAAGAAGGGAAGGATTTGTGACTTTGCCATGATATATATGTGCACAAAGTACTCAAGATCAATGTAAATTTTTTTTTCCCATTTTATGTGAAAAAAATGATTCTGGTCATTAGTTCTGATTCTCAGAAATAAGGTGATCAGATCTCAAGAGCATAGTCAAACCCATACTAGAACTGAACTGTAAGGCACCCTAAACATAGTTTCTCAGGATACTAGAGGAACAGAACTAGAAAGGATTGGGCAAGAGTTGAGAATAGTGCCAAGAGTATAAGGCTGTGGAAAGAGAAGGATCTGGGACAGTGAATAACACCATCATTGAAATGAGGATATTTGTTGTTGGGTTTTTTTCCTGTCTTTCTAGTATCAGCTAATTTCCTGGGTTCTCTGATAGACACCTCCTTTCCCCGACTACCCATCTGCTGTGAATACAGAATAGCAAGTATGTCAAAGTTTCCTGCCCACATTAGGCCCAGGATGCCATTAGATCAATTGCACTATCTCTCCCGGAATATGAAGATTGAAAGAGGAAAGGGATAGAAAATAACTGTTGCTATTTTATTTTTGAGCCTGGACTTCAATGGACACTTAGATAGCCAAGGCCAGTGTATTACCTGCTCTTTCCAAAGTCGGGATCCTCACTGTTTCCTGGATCTGGAAATATTCATGTCCTTCCAGTATATTGTTTCTTAATTCATTTAGATTTGCTGGTCATTTCTATTGCTTGCAACCAGTGCTGTGACTCAGTTTCAGAATGACAGCAGATTGCATTTCTTTTCAGAATCAGCCTTCCTAAAGGTAGAGTCAGAATCAATGTCCCTCAGTCTGCAGTCTGTATGGCTCTTAAGAGTTGCCCTCTATGTGCAGAATCGTATTTCTGGAGTAGCTTACCAAGTCAAGCAGACTCTTCCAATATTACCTTCTCCTGTCTTCTGTTCAGATAGTAATGTATACATTTGCTTAAGCCCCAAAATACCAAAATACTTAAGTCATAACCTAATTATTTGTGATTTCTCTAAACTTAAAAAAAATAGCTAAATCTACTTTCATGTTCAATATATGAAAGAAATGTCAGATCTAAAATAAATACATTATCATACAAATTAATTTTAATAAATTGAGTTAAAATAGTGTAAACAGGTAAATATTTTTACTTTGAATTAGGCCAGGCTAAACACTGCTACTTTTTTTAGTGGTGTGACCAAGAAAATAACACATATTCTTATAAAAACTCTAAATAGGGAAATGAACAATTTCAGGTCAAGATTGAAATATTTTAAAAGCATAGTTTATGAGTTTGTACAGTTGAAAGACATGATTCAGTTTTAACATTTTCATTATAAAAACTGAGGGACCCATACATGGGAAAGATAGAACAATGGTCCCTACACTACAAAGAGATTGCTGAAGTTCTACACAGCCATTTTCACTGGCAATCAATATGGTATTGATTTTCTATTCTTGCTACTTCTTCAGTAATGTCTTTGGCTTGAAACTCAACCTATGGTAGGAACTATTAACAAATATTCCAGCCAAAGGACAGGGAAAAAGGAAATGAGACACTGACAACGTGGAAATGCTTCAGAGATGAAAATAAAAGTCTGCTGTCTTTTTATTCTTCTAATCAGAAGACAGAAACACTGTGGCCCAAGCTGGGAATAGGCTCGGTGCAGACTTTAGGTTTTACTCTGTTCCACAGCTAAAGTCTAGTTCTGTATCTTAGCGTCTTTAACCACGGAGAGTTGAGTAGCAAAAGCTACTCAAAGGGCTTGCCTCATTGGCTGTGACTCAGTAGCATTATCCAAGTATATGAGGAAAAGCAGAATCTCATTTAAATTCAAAAGAAATGGATTAAATTAGAAAATTTGAAAATTATTGTACATTAAAACACAGGACGTTAAAAAAAAGACCCTAGCTGAAATCATTTCAGAATGGGGCAGCCTAATTTCTTATAAAATTGTACATGTTGAGAGGTCGATGTTAAGTAATTCACAAAGAAGATCAAAGCCTAAATTTTCATGTGGGAAGAATGGATTCTAATTAAAAGAACATCAAATTGCTGTAGCATTTGATAAGCAATAAAAATAACTTCCAAAGGGCAAATTATGCTTTCTTGAACATATGGAATTAATTTGTCCTTGTCCTTAATGACATCCAAGAGTCACATACAGGAAGCAAACTTGGTAGAGAGTGAACTCGGCCTCTAAGTGGCCCGGAAGTTGTAAGGCACCTGCTTTTGGATATTCCTTTTCTGTGGCCTCTCTTGTGGTTTGGATCTGGAATGTCCTCCAAAAGTCTCATGTATTTGAATGTTATAGATGGTCTATGGAACCATGTGCTGCTGGGAGATTGCGGTCTAGTCTGGAGGGGTGAATTGCATGCATGTAAATTGGACTACAGGTATGTAGTGAGGACTCACCACACCCGCCACATGTGGATCCAGAAGGGGCTGATCATCAGGATGAGGCCTGGAAGGATCCAGGAGTGGCTGATCAGCGAGACCTGGAAGGAACATAAGCTGCTTCCTGCCTTCTTTGGAGGCCTAGTCTCAACTTGACTTGGCTTCCTATTTGTAACGTCAAGGAGCTGTCTCCACCTCTGCCTCAGACACGTACTTCCACTGTTGCTGGCTTCCCCTGAATAGACTGTGACCTGAAACTGTGGGGTAACAGAAATCTTTCCTCCCCTAAATTTGTGGATGTCAGATATTGAATCACAGCAACGAAAATGTAACTAAGCATCTTTATTTTAAAAACACTTTTTCTGGGACATATTTACTATCTGACAAGACCAAAAGAAAGCCAGCATGATTTGACATAAAAAGTAGTAATATGTGTCATTTTAATAACTTTCAAAGGACAATTCGAAGTGGCAATATGAACATAACTTTTTGGAATGCAACATTTGGGGCACAGGTCACATTTGTGGTCACAGCACAAAATCTTGCATAACCACATGGGAAATGTTTACGTTATTCCAAATGGTAGAGATTTCTACAGTGGCAAAGACCTGAAATTAAACTTGGCATATAAAAATACAGTTCATGTCAGGAAGGAGGCAGTACCAAAAATCACAGACACACTGAAATCTGTAGCGTCCACTTTAATAGCCCCCTGTATCCATACTTGCATATTTGGCCAACCTCCTCTTTTAGAACCTTCTGAACTGGCTGAACCAGTGACAGAGTTATTTCTTGAAGTACATTTAAATAGATTTCTTCTGCCAATGCATGAAATAACCCCAATAATGCTTATCCCTTTGGCCCACTTTTCTTTAGCAAAAAGAAAAGAAAACTCTTAAACTTGGTAAGCACACAGATATCAGGTATTAGCAAGTAAAACAATTCAGTCCTAAGGATTTGGGAAGAAAAAATGGGACAGTGAAAGCCAAGATACACCTCAGAGATGAAAATAACTGTCTTCTGTCAGGTTCTTCTGCTGATCAGATGACAATACTACAGTGGCCCAGGCCGGGAGTAGGCTCAGCTCTTCCCCCATTAGCCTATCTGTCTTGCCAGCAGGAGGAACAAAAACAAAAGCAAAAGGCACATTAAATGTATAAGCATACACATGTTAATTAACTATGTTGACTATCCTGTAATTTTGAATAATATATAAGTACTAACATACTAACATTTTATAAGTGTATGAAAAAAAATGCATAGTGTAAAAATTTTGAGTAATACAGAGCACACTGATACACATGCTAACAATCGAATATTAAAAATAAAACTTAAAAACCTCCTGTGCAATCATCCTCATAGATCTAATGTTATCATCGGATGAACATCACTAAACAAGATGGCCCCATATCATGTTTTCAGACATGCCACAATATGCCATGCTATGAAGTAAAAATCTAGCTACAAGAAACCCACTTAGTCCCCCACCCTCTGTAGAGAACCATTTAATACAAAGAACTCTGATAAGGTTTCAGCAAGATGAGTGAGTTTTAGAGACTTTTGAGAACAGGTTTTGGTAGTAATACAAGAAATCTGGGATTGATTAACTGAAATTCTCATCCTTAAAAGCAATAAAGTTAATCCACTAATAAGCAATGCTATGCTGCCAACATCACATTCAAATTTGGTCTCTTACAAATGACTCTCATTAAAGATAAGACTCTGGGCAGTCTGCTGCTTAATGCCATAATACAATATTGACATCATGAATGTAGTGATAATACATTCAATTTCTCTTATATTTCATGCTTTTTATTCCAACACAATTTTCTCAGCAAGTTTTTTTTTTTTCCCACTCTCTTACCGTGGATAATAAACCATAGAAAGAGGAAACACGGGAAGGTTAGGTGGACTAATGGCAATGGAATTGATTTAGAAACAACCAAATAAGTACACAAAATATTTTTTCCCAGTTGCTGGACTAAAATGGCCAAAAGTAAACTTAAAATTTGATCTAGTGGGTTAATGAATAATGTCAGTTTTTCCAGAACTCTTGTGTGAAAATTAGAGTAGCTATTGAAAAAAAAAAGAGTGGATCTTGTATAGAAATATTTGAAAGGAACGGAATAGTTCAAAATGTAGCAACTTCTTTTCTGAAAAAGATTGTTCTACCTTTCCAGAAGAGCTTGTAGTGGCTTTACCTGAGGAAATTATCAGACAGACATCTGAGTCCCTGTACTTGACCTCTCTAGCCCTGAGTGTTTCCAGGACTCTAATTAGAATTCCTAGAGAACAGCTCACTGAGACTATGTAATGAACATAACAGCAGCCCTTCAGACTTAGAGAACCTGTCTTGAGCTACTGCAGCAGAGTTACAGTTCTTTACCTAATTAACAGACCTAAGTCCATACACTGACATCCCCAGTGCATTAAGAAAAGACTGGATACACTACAGAAGTACTCTGCTCTTACTTACCTGGCAGAAGAGATACCGTAATCAGAGAAGTACACTGTAATAACAAGTATGTACTATCATTTTCTTTCTAAATTTCCACAAAAGAAATTGTGATCATTTACCATAGTAACTATACATTGTTAAAAAAAAGAAAAAGAAAAAGAAAAAGAAAGAAAGAAAAAAGAAAATAAAGGAAATGCCAAGGACTTTCAGGGATTGTTGGATGCTGGCTTTGAGCTGACCCTATTTCCACAGGGAGAAGATAGATTATCGATCCAGTTTATGGGTTAGAACAGAAGCTTAAGGAGATCAAGTAATAGATAGAGTTATGATCCATAGTGGCCCAGTGCCTATACTTTTGATGGATGAGAAGTCCAAGACTACGATGCCAGAAGATTTGAAGTTTGTTCTGCTCCAGATGGTCCCTTCTCTCTGTGCCCTCCCATGGGTAGAAAGAGGGCAAGGCCCTGTTGACCGTCTAAGAGCAATAATCACCTCCTAAAGGGTCCCTTCAAAATAACACCACCCTAGGAATTAGGTTGCAACATGTTAATTTCCTAGACATGCAAAACATTTAGACTACAGCGTGCAACATTACTATTTGAGTCCTAGAACCAATGATTAAAACTGGGATTAATATCACTTACTATTATTAAATCTAATGATTCTCTTGTCCATTATTTTTTTAAAGTGTGGTCTAGATATAAAAATAAATGTCAACATACAATTAAAATAAAAATCTTTTTAAATATTATTCTCTGAAAGCAATTTAGATTTAAAACAGCTCTGTTCCAACACAACAAAATGGAATTTTTGAATTTTGACAGTTTTAACTTTTGAGAGATGAATATCACATAATACCGACAGATACAGTAATGACAATTTAACTCATATCTCCTTATATTGGAGCTAATTATATAACTTCCTGTATTCATTCTCTTGAAATATTCTATTTACCTGTCTAGATTCCTTGCCAAGATTGGATGTGCTGCAAGGTATTGCCTGAAAAAGCCAGGGAGGAGTTAGAGGCAGAGGGAAAAAAGGTGCAATCCTTCTTCTAAATAGCCAGAGTCTCAAAATCAAGGAACTAAATATAAATTATGGTAGGAAAATGATGGCAAAAACAAGGGAAAAGTTATGAAGTCAGGTGCTGGGGGAGCAGGAATATATGTAAAGGTAAAAGGCTGGGGGTGGGGGGGAAGCTTTTAGTCTAGAGTCCACAAAAGATGTTAGAGCACCAGCTACAGAGTATGTTAACAGTGCAGAGAACTGTGAAAGGCCACACAGGACCAAGAACTAGGCAGAAATTTTCTGGACCAGAGATGGAAGGCTGAGTTCATGTAGTAACTCAGAATGTTAAAGCCTCATGATTTCAGCCTAAGCAGCAGCGTCTACTAGCAAAGTGAATCATTAGTAGAATCAGGTAGGCTCTTGCCTGCATATACACCCACAGTATAGTGGCTGGGGAGAAAAGTTCTACTACTGGGAGAGGCCTCCTATATCCCTTTCTGGGTCACTGGGCTCCTTTTGGCTGTGAAAAAGTAAGGTGATCCCCTGTCTCACTGAGTTACTGGAGAACTCTAAGCTCACCTTCAACTTTTGTTTGAAGACAGAACTGAGCTGCTAATATATAAAGAGGTCTTCCCACGGTCAGTTCTCATGGTTGGAAAATCTATTTTCCCTTCAGAATTCTCAAACAGAAAATAAGAATGTTCTTTTTATGACTACAAAATTCCAACCAACAAGAAAAGAGGAAGTATCAAAACAGGCCTGTTAGACAAAATAAATACTTGCTTGAAACAAGTTAAGTGCTGTTGTTTGAGTGCTTCTGAAAACACTTAAACAAGATTCAGGCATAGCTTTCTTTTTTCTTCATAATTATTATTTTTATTAATAGATATTTGCAATACACATCATTAACAGACTGGGAACTTGGTGTATATGCATTTCAACAATTTCACATACATTTCATCATTCCATAAGAAGGCCAAAATTATTTTCTAAAAAGTGCTATTTAAATTCTAAAATAGCTTATATTTTCTATGTATATATCAATTCATAATGACCTTTTATACCCAAGTTTTTAATTATGGCTAGTCTACAGATCATTGAGTTTGTCTCATTATTTCCATGGTCTGATTTTATTTTTTTAAGTATTCTTATTAAGTTTGCCTAAGCTAAAGGCCAAAAAAATGCCAAAATAAAATACAAAAATAACTTTGTTGAAATTTTGTTACTAAAAGTAAGCAAGTAGGAAAAGAAAATTTTCTTTGTCAGCGAAAGGGTTGATTTTTTAAATCAGTCAATGCTTGCTATCAATGAACAGTAATACATATCTTGCCCTCAAGAATTTTATTGAGTTCTCAAATTTATCATTTTCTTTCTGATCACCTGGCTTCTAGATTAATTTACATTTTACATTTACTGATTTTAGTGTATATTTACTTTCAGTTACGTATATGGTTGAATTAATCAGTGAAAGTTGCCTCAGACTCACTTTTCTGTGTCCTTACTCCTCCTCTAAGAGACCGCCACTCTTAACTGTTTTTTTTAATATCTGGAAAGATAGTCAATTTATATGTGTTAATTTGTATTTTATACAAACGGTAGCATGCCATGCATTTATTATGTATCTTATTTTTTGAAGTTAATTTGGGGAATTTTTCCATGTCGGCACATACGAGCCTCATTCTTTTTAACAGAAGCGTGAGTTTCAATTCACAGCTGACTTAAAGTAGTTGACTCGTACATTGATTAATAAGCTATGTTACATTGCAGAAGTAAATGACCTCACAAATCTCAGTGGTTTCATTCTTGCTTACAAAATGTCTGCTGAGATTCTGGGAAAGGCTCCAGGGCAAATGCTTCTGTGTGGCTGCACAGTGATTACTTGTTAGCAGCTCAATCATCCTGTAGCTATATCACCTGGAACAAATGGCCTCCTTAGTTGATGAGCAGAGGAATAGAGAGCTTTAGCAGTAAGCCCACACCATTTCAGCCTAAGACAGATGCGTACACACACACTCACACATACATGCATGCCCATTTCTTGCAACCCTTTTACCAGAAGTAGTCTCATGGCCTCTCCAAATTGCAAGGAGAGTAGGAAAGTAAAAATGCCCCATATGCCTACAGGAGATGAAAGTTGGCATGCGAGTAATTAGAAATACCTCTTAAAGACTATATTCGAAACTACAGTATGGTTTGAACCTTTTGCAGGTGGTACTTCATGCATCTTTGGGTGATCACTAAACATGTTAACTAATCAGCACCAATAAAGTACTCAAACCCATTGACTGATCAATGAACATCACTTTACAAGTATAAAATACATTAGTGAAAAGCACCAACACAAGTGAGGTCTATATTAATACTTCTATTTGCAGAAAAAATAAACATAGAAGATAAATGGAAAATATTGAGAATTCATTTTAGTACTTGTTTAGTTCATAAGTAAATTATAAAGCCCTCTCATTTTGACAGTAAGAAAGATAAATCAGTACATACATTTTTATAGCAGTGTTGGTCACAGTTCCAAAAGGTGAAGCAATATAAGTGTCTATAGGTGAGTGAATAAATATGCCATACAGACAAAGGAAATTCTAACACAAGGTACAACATGCATGATTCTGGAGGTTACTGTGCTAAGTAAAATGAGCTAGTCATGAAAAGACAAATACTGTAGGATTTCACTTATGTGAACTATCTAGAGTAGTCAAGTTCAGAGACAGAAAATAGAATGAAAGTTGCCAGTGGCTATAGAGAGGGAAAAATGGGGCCGTGTTTAATGGAACAGAGGTTGGCTTCTGAGGGTGGATGGTTGCACAACGATGTAAGTATACCTAATACACTGTGTAGTTAAACGGTAAAATTTATGTTAGATGTATTTTACCACGAAGGAAAGAAAAGTGAATAAGTAATTATCTTTTAAAAAATGAGAAATCTATGAGAAAATATTTTAATGCTCAGATTATCAAAGTTCAGTTGACATGAGAGAAATGAGCTAGCCAGCCAGCAAGAGGGAAGGTTGCAGTCAGAGAGGCAGGTGCCTGAGCAATGGTTTTGCAGAGTGAACTAGTTCTGGGTGGTGACAGAATAGGGAATAGCCATGGAAGCAGGTGGCTAAAGTGCAGTGGATGAGAAGCTGAGGGATAAGAGGCCGGCGTGTTGGATCCCTGAGTACGGCAGAGCGAGCGTGAGAGGACGAGGAACCGGTCAGAAAGGGAGGAGTCTGTATGAATGAGTAGCCAGGGAACTTCACCCTATTGGGTTAGCATTCCCAGACCATGTCAACTTGTGGATGTCCAGTATGCACCAGAGGAGCTCTTGCAAGGTGGCGTGTATAAATGAGAATGACAGCTAGCTAGGAAGAGAAGTGGAGCAGTCCCATGGACCGTTCAAGTTTGCAGGAGCAGCACATTCCTTCCCTGTAAGAAATCTGCACAGGAAAGCACATTACAATCAGAAGCTATTTAGTGAATGTGCGACGAGAGAAAGGGTGCTTACGGTTGAGAGGAGAAGAGAAAGAATTATAAGTGTTTAATGCCTAATGACATCATCCTATAGTAATTTATCACCCTCCAAAGTAAGGTCACATGCCACAGAGAAACACAAAGCAGCCTTAGGGTTCACACATCTCCCATCCACTCCACACACAGAGTAGGTAGTGTTCAGTTTTCATTTTAATGTCTCCATTTTTTTCTTGTTATCATGCTGACCACCCAACTTTAATTGATCCAATTTATCATTATGAAAATAATGACATCTTTTAATATTCAACCAGTTATAATAAAACTAAGAATGTATTCTGCTTTTGTAAGATTTGTTGGCATTTGTTGTAGACTGAATGTTTGTACTTTCCTCTCCCCTCCAACCCCCAAATTCTTGTGTTGAAGCCCTAATTCCCAGTGTAATGTTATTTAGAGATCTTTGGGAAGTAATTAGATTTAAATGAGGTCATGGAGGTGGAGCCCTCATTGTCAGATTAATGCCTTTATGAAAAGGAGAAAAGACGAAACCTTTCTGAGGGCATGTGGCAAAGTATACGGGTAAGGACAGAACCAAGAATAGATCCCTACCTGAGAACCTAGCCATGCTGACACCCTGATCTTGAGCTTCCAGCCTCAGAAACATGAAAAAGAATTTTTTGTTTCTTAAGCTGTCCAGTTTGTGGCATTTGGTATAAAAGCCCAAGCTAAGACATTTTTCTGGTATCATTTTTCATTGTCAATTTTAGTAGGCTCTCAAAATCTGCATATTTACATTGCCTTCTGAGAACTATTATTTTACTATTATTATTTTATCAGATTCAGCTTCTTAAAATGTCTTATGTTCAGCAAGTACTGATATTATCTTGACCATGTTTATTTATTTTATTATTTTCATCATTCATTTTAGTGACTCTTGTAAGCAAAAGATACCTTTTTTTCTTTTCATATTTATTTATTTTTGAGATGGGGTCTCACTCTGTAGTCTAGGCTGGTCCTCAACTCACTGGTGTAGCCCAGGCTGGCTTTGGATTCAGGACAATTTACCTGCTTCAGTGCTGGGATTACAGATGGACTAAGCTAAGCTCATTGCCCACTACTAGTACATTAGGTTCTGAGATCCCAAGAGTCCTGAATAAAGCAGAACCTAAAGAGACTTGAATTCCTAAAGGAATCATCATGGAGCCCTCCCCAGGAAATGAGTTCTTGGTCCCAGTCCTGGAGGCGGCTTCGCCAACTGGATTCACTCGGGCATCTATTCAATGTTGGAAACAGGCCATGTCTTACTTTTGGCGGGGAACTTACAGAGATGCTCTAAGACTTTCTCATCTCTTGAGACTCTTTTAGCACAGTATCACATTTGAGAAGAGAGAGAAAGAAAAATACCTGTGGTGTCCTAAGAATAAAATGGCTTTTCATTCACCCCTTCTAACATGAAAATCTTAACTTCCTTCCTCTTTGAGTATGAATAATCTATTATGCATGCATTTGGAAGGGAATATTGGCATATATTATCCCAAGTTGTTTAGCTTTGGATTTTTAAGCTTAAAATAACCATTGTCTTAAAAAACAATATATGTCCATTATTAGAAAATGTAACTAAAATGAAAACAAGCAAAAATAAAGTATACAGACGCCTAATTCCTCTGTTGGTCACGTTTAACACCTGCATTTTATGTATTTAATATATATAGATCTATAATCAATATCTATCTACCATTTGGTAACTTATTTTTACCCGTATTGTGAACATTTTTCTATGTTGATACACATAAATTGGTATCTTTTTAGTTTTTTTTTACCTCCATTGAATCCTCTTGTACAGATATGCTGTGCTTTATTCTTTACTCAGTTAATAGATACGTAAATTGTGTCCAGTTTTACTCTACTAGCTAGCTCTGCTATGATGAACTTTCTACTTTTTTTTTTTTTTTGCAATTTCTCCACTGAGACAAATTTCTAGAGGTAGAAATTATCCCAAGGAAGTAATTTTAATCTTTACTGCTGGGTTGCACAAAGGTTTTCTGACTCACCATCAGATTAAGAGTGTAAATTTTCCCACACCTGTCTCAGTGTTGTGGGCATTATTGGTCTGTTTTGTTTCTGCTGAGAGACAGAAATGGATAATAATTTGGGCTTAAACTTGAAAGTACTTATACTTGACTTTCTTAGAAGCTTTAAGAAAAGCCACGAAGTGGAAGTAGGTTAGTAGCCTCTGGTTATTGGTCCGTTGGTCCTTTTCATCCCTGTGCAGCATCTTCAGATTCTTGTTTTCTGGGTTCACTGAAAAAGAAAAATACCATCCTTAAGTTTAAACTGGAGCACTAGCCTTTTTATTGCCAATTTTAGTAGAACTAAGTCACACACACTTACGTTCAAAATCTTGAGGTTTCCCGTGGTCTTAATTATTTATATTAGTCTAAATACAAAGTAAAAGAAACTCCTCTTGAAATCTCTCTGTCATTGAGGCTTCCATTGGCACAGTTAAGGTCATGTTTATTCATTTCCAAAGCCCAGTTTCCTTCCTACTCCCCTACTCAGCTTCCCCCTCAAACCTATACAACTTGGCGTATGTGCCAGTCTTGTCACATATGTCCTTCTGGACATAGGCATAGATGTAGGCTCAACCTCAATGTGCATTTCTTTACTAAAATCGTACTTATTTAGTTCTCTGCATCTTTGCAAATAATCTTTCCTTCACTCTTGCCCTCCTATAATATGAATACGTAGATGTGTCTCAAGTGGAGTTAATCCCCCCATGACCTCTTATCCTCCTACAGTAGCATCATCTTTTTCTTCCTCTTTGCAATCTAATTAGAATCAAAAATTAATAAGGTTTTAATAATCGTTTCCCATTCTCATGCTCACTCTCCAGTGTGATCCAGTCAGGCTTCTCTCAACCCACTTCGGTTAGACCACACCCAGTTTTGAACAATCTCTGAAAAATGCCTATGTTGTTTAGTTTTTCCATTTTTCTTAGACAAAAACAAAGATATCCTTCATTGATTTAAACAGCTCTGTTACTAGAAAATTAGTCCAAATTCTTAGCAAACAAATACAGAACTTCTCTCAGCCACATTTGTTTTTTCTGTTCTGCTCACACATCAGCCATTTCTTGTTTCCATGGATATGACCTACTCTTATGTAGGCTTTTGGCTAAACTCCTGCTATATATGTTTGTTGTATTCCGTATAACTCCTATTTATTTTACTTATGTAAAGCCTTACTTTAAATGTAGGTCATACCCCTCTCTTACATAATTTTATTGTACCTTTTTATCATTTCTCCTATCACAAAAATAATTAATTTTAGCAAAATCACGTAAGAGAATTCTTCTCTAGCAAGTTATGAGCTCTATGAAGAAAAAGACTACAACCATCTTTCTCTTTTTTGTATCCTTAGTACATAGCACAGGACGTGGCCCGGAGAAGACGCTCAATAATGTTTCTTGAGTGGATTGTAGTGAGATAAAAGGAGGAATGGTTAGATGTAGGTGTATGTACGTAGGCCTTAAGATGCCAAGTCAAGGAATGGCCTCTGTATTTAGCTTCCATTAACCAGGAGATGAAAAAGTCTTCTGAAAAAATGATTAAAACATTAAAAGAGAGAATGTGATGCCAACTTGATTGTCAACTTCACTGGATTGTGAGATTCCTATAAACCTGGTACCGCACACTCTCCTGTGTGTCTGTGAGGTTGTCTCCAGAGTACAATAGTATAGGTCAGTGAACTTAGTGAGGAAGATGTGTCCTGAATGTGAGTGGCACCATCCAATAGGATGGGGCCCAGATAAAATAGCCGAAAAAGAGGAAGGATGATGTGTACATGTGCTCAACCCTTCTTACAGAAATGCTGCTGTTGCTGGTGGATGTCAGACTCCAGATTCTTCAGCCTTTGAACGCAAACTTATGCTAATAACTCTTCAAGGAGATTCCAGGCTTTTGGTTTTGGACTGGGCTGGCATCACTGGTTCCTTCTGTTCTGAGCCTTCCAACTTCTTGGACTGAGCAAACACTGGTTGCCTTGGCTCTCTAGTCTCTCTCTCTCTCTCTTCTCTCTGTATTTCTGTATCTGTCTCTCCCTTTCTCCTTCTCTCTCTCACCCCCTTTCTCACTGTGTGTGTATCTTTTCCTCTCTCATGGCACATGCACAAACACACATGCACATACACACACATATTTCTGTTTCTCTGACAAAACCTGACGATTTCAAATAATATCAAACTTTGAGGATAATGGGAATTTTTGGGAAAATTAAGGTGAAAAATAGAAGCTAAACAATGAACGTATCTTCGTAGGTCATATGAGAGATAAGGTTAACAGATATAAACATGTAGCAACTTTAACCTGCATAATGCAGCATTTTCTTCAGCAGACTGTAATAGCCTGAATGAATTTGACAAAAGCCAACACAGATTCCTTTGTAATAGTCTCAGAGGTAGGACAGAAGGACAATTAAACCAACTAATTAATAGTACTGGAAAGAGAATATTGATAAATTGGACCATAGAAACTAACTTTATTTTTAAAAAGGAAGTGAAGTCAAATGGTTGCTAGAACACAGATAAAAGGTAAGAGGGCTAGTAGAGATCTATGAGGCTTAAAAATTGTGGTGAGAATATAGTTAAGAAGAAAATGAAAAATGAGGAAGATTTGCTCATATCACAGAATGCTTATGTTAGTCATTTTGAAGGTAGAATTTTTCTGTTGATTGTAAGCATTCTGAAGAATGGGAGTTGATGGCTGAGGTGGAGTGTTGGAGGTCATGGGCAATATGTGAGCAGGTGTCAGACAGACCTTGGATGAAAGACTAGCACAGGGTAGGTAGGAAGGGTGGACAAGTAACCCACACTTCAGACAATGGAAAGAACATTAAACACAAAGTTATGGTGGAACTGTCAGTGTGGTGGTACATGCCCATGATCCTAAAACTCTGGGAGAACCTAGGCAAGACGATTGCATGTTTGAGCCCAGGCTGAACAACTTGGTGACTAGGCAAGACCTTCTCTGAAGTAAACAATGGAAAGGACTAGGCATGTGATTCAGTGCAAAGGCCCTGAATACACACACACATGTGCGTTCATGCATGCATACGCAAAATATATGAGAGTGCCTACAGTGAGTTCATAGCATGAGAAAATGAAAGACTACCTATGTAACTTACTTGTGCCTTCCATACTGCTCAACCTTGATCATGTATATTTGATGATGGACTATTGCTGTGCACATACAACTTTATGAATTGAGGGTCAGAAACCATTGCGTCAGGTAGTGTGGTAACTTGGTGTCATATAAGTCAAGCATTCGTTTTCCAGTAAGGCTCAGTAGGCAGGACAGGAGCTGTTTCTTCAAGGGAAAATAGTAGTTGTCTGTGAATATTGGCAGAACCTTGCACCAAATCTAAGGGCCTCTGTGATGATTCTTCTATGGGATGGGGAGAGGCAAGCCATAGGTTCCAAATTGCATCTCTATCTGCTGTTGACACCTCAGGTATCACTGAATCTATTGGATCATATGGCCAAAGTGGCTGAGCAACCAGAAACTCTTGCAGAGCCTCTCTTGTTCTGGACCCCATTTAAAACTAGCAGCTTTTGGAGTTTTTTGGTAAGTGGGCCAGAGTAATATAGTCAAGTGAGGAAGAATGTGCTACCTTCAACATCCCACTGGGCCCACTATGCATTGTGCCTCTTTCTTGGATGTAAGAGAGGCCAGATACAGTAACTTACCCTCCTCTTTATAAAGAATATCTCTACATACCACATACCCTTGGACTCAGAAATTCCACTGAGGTACAGAGCCTCTGAATTTTAATTGGATTTTTTTTCCCAGCATCTAACACACGAATGACTTTCCAAGTCCAGAGCAGTTGCCATCTCTTGTTCATTTGGTCCGTTTAACATAATGACATCAATATAATGGACCAATGTGGTATCTTGTGGAAGAAAAAGATGATCAAGATCTCTACAAATCAAGCGTGACATGGGGCCAGAGAGTCAATACTTTCCAGAGGACAGTAAAGGTGTACTGCTGGCCTTGCCAGTTGAAAGCGAATTACTGCTAGTGAGCCTTACGGATATGCATTGAGAAAAGGGCATTTGCCAAATCACTAGCTGCATACCAGGTACTAGGAAATATGTTCATCTGCTCGAGAAACAAAACCATATTTGGTACAGCAACTGCAATTGAAGTTCCTAGGTGATAATCCATTATTATTCCCCAAGATCCATCTGTCTTCTACAGAGGCCAAATAGGAGAGTTAAGTGTGAGAACTACAACACCAGCCTCTTTCAAGTACTTGATGTTGTCGTTAACGTATGCAATCCCTGCAGGCATGTGATATTGTTTTTGGTTTACTGTTTTCCCTAGATAGAGGCAACTCCACTGGCTTCCATTTAGCCTTTCCCACCGTGATAGTCCTCACAACACAGGCTAGGGAACCAATAAGGGGATTCTGCCAAACACTAAGTATGTCTCAGTTACACATTTTGGATCTGGAGAAATGACTGCAGGCCAGACTCATAGACTTGCTGAACCTTCTGTGATTGGCTCTTGATAGCCACTTATCACCTGACCTCCCTAGGCTCCATCTCTTACTGGAAGTACATGATGATGTTTTGAATCTCCTGGAAATTAGCAGTAGGTCAAAAGCAGAGTTCAGTAGTCCCCAAAATGTCTGATAATTTTCTTTTCTCCAATTATGGTTATCCTGGTAAAAGGCAGTGTGTCATTTTTGGGAAGGATGGGAGAAATCTGACTGTAGGTATAGTAGTACACCAGGATCCTTCCTAAAGGGGCCTGGCCTCCTCTCACGAAGGTGGCTCCTGTCTAGGAATTCACTTGAGAGGTCATGCTTCCCTGCTGCGAATATTTGAGATAGATTTTGTTTTGTTCAGTTGCCCTAGAATTTTTTCTATTTAAAAAAATAAAACTTAGGTTTCCTATCTATTTAACTTATGGCAACACCGTGATCGATTAGGCGACACGACAGGTCTACATGTGTCAGATCATTCTGGTCATTCACTTGCCTCTGCTGCTCATTATGGCAACTGTGCCAACCCTGCCATTAGGCTTCTGCCATGCTGAGATCCAACCATGCCCACTGCATTTAATTGTCACAATTGAGTGACTGCAGTTCCCACCGTATGGTCATAGGGAGAAGAGCAATAATGGAGTGCTTCCAAGATGTTGGTGATCCTCTCACCATTGTGTTTCTTAAAGTATTGGTAAGGGAGTAGACCAGACCCTGCCAGGGTGCAGGAGTAGGTTATGTCTGGCAAATCTACTCCAACGTTCCCGTGTCCCTGAGCCTTTGAATTGCCTCCTCAAGAGTAAACCAAAGGATAGAAGGTATATTAAGCTTGTCCACAGTGGGCCATCTTTTAACTCCTATTTCTGGCAATCAACCCCTTGAAATATTAACACTCTTTTCTACTTCATGAGCTGTGACTTTAAAATCTTTGCTCAATAGACTCATATCAAGAAACACAGGCTTATTTTTAATCCCACATTCCACATTTATCCCACATTCTTAAAATCCATTCCTATACCAGTTCCCCAGGACTTTGCTTGTAAGAATCATGCAATTCAGTAAGCTTTTCAGGAGTGTATCACACTTTCTTGTGAGTCACACTGTGCACCTTACCTGTAAGGGCTTTCTGAGACTTGAGGCCTAGTTACAGGCCCAGAGCCAAAGGAGCTATTCAGGGTGGGTCCTGAGGAACATCTGCATTGTCTTGCCTGGTAGCTGCATCACCCATTATTGATTCTATAGGCAGCACAGGATTAATTTCTTCAGATGAAGCCAACCATACAGGGGACAGGGACAGAGAAGTCTCTACTGTTGCAGGTGGGGAAATCTCTCCTATAGCAAAATAATCTCTTCAGTATTTAGCAGTTCCTCATGCTCACCCAGTTCCTTCCCAGTTAATAGGATCTCATTCTTTACTAATTAGTGCTCTCAGATAAGCACAAATAGCTTTTGGGGCTGAGTATTAATTTGATGCTGTAGTTTAGCTAATTATGTTATGAGGCTTGCACTGAAGTTGCTGAAATGGTTCACTGAAAGTCAGATTCTCCTTCAGGATACACTTAAAGACCTTGAGATTATTTATGTGTGTCTAGAGTTTGGAATTTGAATCTTTTAAGGTCATTGTCCCCTTATTACACTGTCAATATGCTTAGAAGCCACGACAATACATATAAAATATATAGGAATGATATCTACGTGGGAATTTATTAGGTTGGCTTATAGAGTCAGAAGAGAGAATACAAAGTGGTTGTCAGAGCTGGCGGACTCAGGATATGCCCAGACACAAAGATGCAAGAACACCAGTCTGAGATCAAAGGTGAGGATGTTTACTGTAGTCTGCACTGCTGATTGATGTCCACAGGTGATGCCGAGGACCTGAGGACAAGAGCAAGTCTGCGCTGGAGGTCAGGGTACAGAAGACATGAAGAAGATGGGGGCAAGACTGTGCTGGAGATCGACGGCCAGCAGGATTAAAGGTGACTGCGAAGGCTCTCCGGGAGCAGGAGGGAAGGCGTCTCCTCTCTTCCCTTTTATTTATTTGTACTGGTTAGGGCTACTCACACCTAGGATGGGTCT
>PVKB01001168.1:201814-290214 GCA_004027205.1 Ctenodactylus gundi
CCCGCCCCCCCCCCCCCAACTATAAAGCACCTGTCATTATTATGTATTGGCCTTGAAATCTCTTAGGAGTCTCCCTCTCCTTTGGCCAGACTAGTGATTTCTTCTGTCCTCATTCCCATATTTTTAAAATGTTTTATATTTTTTGAGACAGGGTCTTGCTCCAGGCTCATTCTGAACTCATTATAGATCCCAGGCTGACCTTGAACTCACAGCACTCCTCTTGCCTCAGGCTCCCAAATGCTGGGATTACAGGCGTGTGACACTGCGCCCTCCCTACTTTTTTTTTTTTTTTTTTGAGATAGGGTCTCACTCTGTAGCCCAAGCTGGTCCTGAACTCACTATGGAGCCCAGGCTGGCCTTGGACTCATGGCAATCCTCCTGTCTCAGCCTTCCGTGTGTAGGGGATTACAGGCATGTGCCACCATGCCCCATTTATGTGGTGCTGAGAATTCGAACTCGGGTACTCAGCACTTGACTTAGCACCTGCTAGGCAAGCACTTTAACTGCTGAACCATTCCTCCAGGCCCACCCCCCACAATTTTTAAAGACTACTTTATCATCATGAGAACATTGCAATTCTGTTGGCTTCCTAGTGAGAAATTGTCATGAATTAAAGAGAGTTGGTACTCTCTTTACCATAAATTTGAAAAAGTCTCTACAGCATTATCAATATTTACATAAACACTTTCAGTTAATTATTTAGATATATGTTTTGGTTATACCGATGTTTTACTATGCGAGTGTGATCTAGATTGGAACGTGTGCTAGGCTGTGAAGTATTTTCTTAAAGATTTATTAAGTACATTTTTTCAAAGTGAAAGTGGAGTAGATGTCAATTGTATCACCAGGGATTGCATTATAAATTACCCATGAAAAGGGTTTTTATTTGAAATGCATGCTACGTATACTATATAGAATGATATGTGGAACTGTTTTTGAAAGCACAATGTATGCATGCATATACATATGCATAGAAAACAGCTGTGTGTCCATGGCCAATTTTTGCTAATTGCCTGTTATAAACCAGACACTACACTAAGCATGCTGGATTTGATAGTGCATAAGACAGGATTAGGCCTGCTTCTGAAAGGCTACAGTCTGTAGGGGAAGAAACCATTAAGTTAATATTTCAAGCATGATGCCGATAGTAAAGAGAAAAATATCTTGTGCTAGGTGATATAAAAGAGATAATTGAAAATAGGCCATTCAAAATGTTAATAAAAGTCATCTCTGGAAATCAAAAGAGTACAAATGATTTTATATTTTATCATGTATTATGACTTTATTTTTCAAATATTATATTTAGACCAAAACCTTTTAAATTAGTTTGGGTTTGTCAAAGGAATAGAATAAATAGGATGGATAGATATTTCATACATATATATGACATTTGTTATGAGAATTGGTTCACAAGATTATGGGGGCTGAAAAGTCCCATGCACTGTCACATGTGAAATGAACAGCTAGTGAATCTTGTAGTATAATTCAAGTCAAGTAAAAAGGACTGAGGACCGTAGGACCAGTGATGTAACTCTCAAGAGTTGAAGGCCTGAGAACCTGGGGAAGAGTACTAGTATAAGTCCCCAAGTCCAAAAGCCTGAGAATCTGAGATCTGACATCAAAGGACATACACTGGAAGTCATATCTCCAAAAGAAAAGGTGAATGCATTCTTCATCTACCTTTTTGGCTCTCAATAACTTGGTTGATATCCACTGGCATTAATGAGGACAGACATTCTTCCGTTAATCATGTTAAATACGAATGTCTTTCAGAAAAACCCTTATAGACATACCCAAAAGTAATATTTTGCAAAAGGTCTGGGCATTCTTAATCCAATCAAGGTTGACACATAAGATCAACCATTTAATTTTAACCACATTATTGTTACTCGAGAAGACATAATATTCTTTGAAAGAAAAAAAGTCAAGCAAAGAATTTTGGTCCTGCTTCATTTCTTGCAATTCCAGTCAACAACTTTGGGATTTTAAAGTTTATTTTTAAACAATAAAATCTAAAATAAAGACAGTGTTGTGGGGCTGGGAGAGTGGTGTAGCTTAGTAGTAGAGAGTATACTTGAATGCTTGAGGGCCTAGGTTCAATCTCCAGTCATATCCCCTGGCACCCCCCAAAAAATGTTGCATGTGCTTTCTTTGGATTAGTCATTGAGAGTTGCTGGTTTTGTTAAACCCTGGATACTGTAATGACATTAGATAAAAGAATAGATTTTATATAGCCTAAAAACAAGTACATAGGCTGATGGAACCAAATAGAGTGCCTAGAAATAAATCCATGCATATACAGGTGTTTCCTAAATTATGATGATGTTACTTTCTGGTACACCCATCACATGTTAAAAAATAGAATAAGTTAAAAATTCATTTAATAAATCTAACCTACCAAATGCCCTAGTTTAGCAACAGAGTACACTGAAGGGTATTGGGTTTTCCCATTTTGGCTGTAAAGTTCCCTGAGACCTGCCACTTGCTACTGTTGCCTAAGATCTTGGGACTATCATAGCACATATCAGTAGCCCAGGGAAAAGGGGAAAAATCTAAAATTCAATGCACAATTTCTACCAGACATATGTCACATTCACACTGTTATAAAGTTGAAAAAAGTATAAAGCATTGTAAGCAATGAACTGACTGCATAATTTTTGGCCAAGGTACTAAGAGTACGCAATATTGAAGGAAATTTTCTTCAATGAATGATGCTAGGAAACTTATGGATCCACTTGCAAATGAATTAAATTAAACCCTTATTTTACACTGTATGCAAAGTTGACTTGAAATAAAAACTCAAATGTAAGGTCTCAAACCATAAAATCCCTAGAAGAAGGCAGGGAAAAAGCTCACTGACATTTGTCTTAGTTACTTCCTCATTGCTAGGACTCAATACCTGACATCCACAGTGTAAGGGAAGAAAAGTCTATTTTTGCTCACAGTTTCAAGAGATCTCAGTTCTTTCCTAGGTGGTTGGCAATGGCAGGAAGGATCTGGTAGAGAAAAGTTGTTCATGGCATTGCAAGAGTCAGAGCTTGGGGAAAAGCAAGGCCGAGAGCATATCATTCCAGGCCATACGCTCAGTAATCTGCTACACTCTCAGTGATCCACCACCTTCCCAGTAATTCCCCACTCCAGGCCAGGCCCTGCCTCTTAACAGCATGTGAGACCTATAGATAATCCAAATACATATGGCTTTTGTGGGACATTCCAGACCCAAACCATAACAACACTGGTCATAGGAATAGTTTTTTGGATATGACCAAAAAAGTGCCAGCAACTAAAGCAAAAATAAACAAGTGGAACTATAGCAAACTAAAATGCTTTTTGCATAGTAAAGAAAAGACAGCAAGATGAAAAGGCAGCCTAACAGAATGGAAGAAAATATTTGCAAACAATGTATCTGATAAAGGGTTAGTATTCAAAGTATACAAGGAACTCACACAATTAAATAGCAAAAATACAAATAACGCAAAACATGGGCAAAAGGTCTAAATAGACATTTCTCAAAAGAAGCTATACAAAGGGTCTTCAGGTATAAGAACCATGTCAATATCACTAATCACCAGAGAAATGCAGATTAAAACTGCAGTCACTTCACTCCAGTTAGTACTGCTGTAAGAAAAATCCAAGAGATAGCCCGGTGGTGGTAAGTGTTGGAAAAAAGGAAACTTTGTATAATGGTAGAATACAAATTGGAAATACCACAAGTATATCACCACAGATGAATATATAACTTGTGGTGCATATTTACAATTAAATATTATTCAGCCATAGAGAAGGAAATCCTTATATTCGTAATAACATAGATGAACTTGGAGGTCATTAAACAAGAGAAATAAGCCATGGAGAGACAAATGGTATATGATGTCACTTATCTGTGGAATCTAAAGATGTTGAATCAGAGAAGTAGAGTATATAATGGTAGTTTCCAGGGGCTGGGGACAAGGGGTCGGGGGCAGGGGACACAGGGAATATTAGTCAAAAAGTACAGATCTGTCATTATAAGATGACTAGGTTTGGGGGATCAAATACGTACTAAGGAAGGTGACAGCTGAATTAATAACAAAACAGAATAATAAATTATATTTATGAGATGCTTATTATAATAAGCAGTAATTAAGAAACCTAAAGATTTCAAAGCCAGGCCCTGTGTTTTGCTGATACAGGCTCGCTTATGAACAATTTGTACCTCAATTCCTGCAACAGAAGAAAGCAGAGAAAATGATTGACCACCAGAATATGTCAGGAGGCTACCTGTTTTTTTAAGGAAATGTAATCAATGTTCACGTATTTTTCTATTAAACTACAGGGGTAGTTGGTGAAAAATTAAATATACTCTCCCTTGTGATTGCTGGAGAAAACTAACTTTATTTATTTATTTATATTCTGAAATGACTCACTTATTTCCACAGAGCAAAAGACAAGAAAGAGGCAAATGCCTAAAGAAGCATATAATAATGCTGTGTAAAGAAAAAGAAAACAGTGACAATTAACAACTAAAAATACTTACCGAGTCCAATATAATACATGCATTGCATTTCAAAGGGCTTAACAATTAAATGCACACAGTACTAAAACCACATAGAATTTAAGGTAGTACTTAAGATCCTGCAGGTTCTTCGGGATTATCATTAAAAACAATGTTTGCTATGAAATTTGGAGTTCTCACATGACCATGTGCTGGGGATACATGCTCCTGTGACATATATGCTCTGAAAACAAATATAAACTACAAATTACTGCCCGGTATAGGATGTAAACTAATTGATTTTGTAAACTGTAACGTGAAATTTAAAGATTCATGCATGACAACATATAATCTATTTGAACTTCCTTGACATATTTCAGACTTTGAATATGCTGAGTTTCAGAGTATTGCTATAAAGAGAGACTGGTAAGCAGAATTTTGTTTGATCTTTAGGAGATCAGTGACAAATGGAGATTGGGCAAAACAGCACAGCCTTTAAATGGAAACAGCATGGCAGGGATTATGGCAAGGTTGTGGCATTGGCAATTAGCTAATGCCAATGATACAATTGAGAAGCACTGTTCAAGACAGCTAATAAATCACAGCCAACCATCATTAATAATCTATGACAGAAGGGAAGAGAAAGAAAGAGTAGCGAAAGAAGAACGTTCAGTAACAATACACAGGAAAGCATGAAGTGTCCTATAATTAGAATTCTAATACCAGAAACCCGGGCAAGGCTTTGTACAGAATAGCTCAATAGCTGGAGCTGATCAGCACAATGTCATGTTTTGAATTTTCATTTATTTCACTTACTTTTAAGTGTGTGTGTGTGTGTGTGTGTGTGTGTGTGTGTGTCTGTGTCTGTGTCTGTGTACCCTTTAAGGGCATATAGTACCATACTGGGCAGATAGAATAGGCTTCAACTTTCACTTCTTACATGTTCCTAAGGATATTATAACTTCACTTGGAAAGGCAGCTTATATATTGCCATATTAGTCTCTGCTGGGAATTCTTAACTAGACAATTTTGTTGTGACATGTAGTAATAACCTTTGCTTTCAGATTATGCCTATACAAAGAACTGAACAACATACTAATATCCACCGAATGTTCCTGCCAGTGTCATTGTCATAATCTTATAAGTGGTGCCAAAGTTCATAGAAGAAGTACTACAAGCTCATTTTTAAGCACCGACAAGGCTATTAAACTGGCAATTGCGTTGTGGTATGATAAGTGGAAGGGAAGGGAAGGGAAGGGAAAGGGAGATACTGTTACAGAGGTGATGGCTCCTGAGGCCAAGGAAGACTTCCTGCAGGAAGTGTCATTTAATACGAGACTCTCAGGATTTGTAAGAGGAAGACAAGCAAAAAGAGAGAGGATGAGTGGAGTGGAGATGAACTGTCAAGCAGAGGCAAGGTCACATGTGAACTGTGGAAGTGAAAAGGAATGTGGCAATGTGAAAGAAAAAGCAATTGAATTTTCCCCGAGTGTAGATTTTGAGGTATGAAAAGTGATAAATATTTGAAGAGCTAAGTAGTCACTGGTCTAATCAAGGAGGTCTGAGGCCAATGGACCAGTGCTGGCCTAAGCAGCGAACTGGTAGGAGCAGTTCTGGGGCGATGACGCTGGTCTAGGGAGGGGCGATGGATTGGAAGTAACAGTTAAAGCAGTATAAATTATGGCTACATGTGGTTGTAGAGGACGGAAGGAAGTGGGAGAAGAGTGGAGAAGATTTAGTTGATGATTATTGAATCATAACTCCTAGAATTCCTAATTATTATTTTACCCTCATATTATGTAGCATAGAATATTCAATAAAGATATGCTGACTAAATGAACAAATGAAACAAATTCAACCGAAGTTTCTTTCATTTGCATACTGACTTGAGAGGAGCCCCATTATCCTCTTACTGTTTTGAATTTTTAACATTGATGCTACACGGAGTGTTTGCTTCCACCAAGCTGCCCTAACATAGGAGAGAGAAATTTATTTTCTCAAATTTTTATTATAAAAACTCTCAAAACTGTAGCAAAATTGGAAGAGTAGTACAATTCATAACCAGATATCTATCACCTTGTTAACAATTTCTGCAATTTTTTCTTTCTCTTTGTATATATGTATGCTTTGACAGTTACAGATGTCTCACTTAGTCCTGAAATATTTCAGTGTCAGCCAGATATAGTGGTACACGCTTGTAATCTCAGCACTCAGGAAGCTGAGACAAGATTGCCAAGACTTGAGGTCAATCTGGGCTACATAGTGAATTCAGGACCAGCCTGGACTACAGAGCATGACCCTGCTCTAAAAATTAATTAACTGATTAATTAATAAATTCAGTGTCAATTTCTAAGATTGAAACTATTTGCATATAAAACTATTAGAATTGTTGTCCCTAAGAAATAAAACAGTAATTCATATATATATATATATATATATATATATATAAAACAATAATCTACCTAACACAAAAACTGTAAATTCTTCCAGCTGTTCCAAAAATATCTTTTGTAATTTCCTTTCCAAACAAGAATCCAAGCAAGGCTCACAGATACACGTGGTTGTTAAATCTCTGGAAATAAGAGCTGAGTGAGAAGTAAAAGTGTTAGAATTATTTAAGCTAGGACAAGAGTCCTGCAGATAATTTAATATTCACTCAATATTGTTGAGCAAGCAGACTTGTTTTCTGATGGAAAAATGCTTTCTTTCTCTTTAGCCAATTAATTCAATTGGCAAGTGCATTATATTTATGAGTCTTAGGTCAAGAGTTCACTCTCCATATGGGTCCCTGCTCACTCCATAGAGAATAATCTCTGTCCATGTGATCATACATTGTACTCCGTGTCCTAAGTAATCACTTGATGAAATATAGACCTTTGTCACTGGCAGAAACTGAATCTATATAAGGTGTATATAAAGTTTTTAGGTTAAATCCAAGATACCTTTAAAAGGGAACAAAGGCACTCAATAAAGGATATTTAGTGAGATATCTTCATACAGACCATGATTTGTGGGCATAAGCCCTTGATTTTCTCCTGGGCTGCTTTGCATGGTGCTTCCTATTAAATCTGTGTTTAGGAGGAAAGAATAAACTGAGATAAGTGCCAAGCAAAGGCGGGCATCAGTCTTTCCCATTGTACCTGCTAAGTCATCCGAGCATAGAACATATATATACAAATATCTGACTGTACTTTTTGGCAGTAATGGACACCTTGGTAGTATCAAAATGATATTTGTAGGTTTGTTGCAACGTCTCTGTGTCTAGCTACATGTGATTAAAACGATCGTAAGTTATCGCCTTTGCATATATTCAAATGCAGCTTGGAATTCTAGGGTGCTAACTCTTAAAATTGTAAAACTGCAAGATATTTAATAGTTCTGTCATTTTCAGGAGGCTCGGTGAATATTACATTGCTAGTAATATTACATTACTAGCAATGTACAGCTACTCAAAGCTTCCAGTAGTCACTATAAGATGTAGAAGAGAGAAGAGATGACCAAACAGGAACATTTGAATTCTTTAAATAACTGATATATTAGTTTGGATTTTGCTACTATAATGATATATGTCTTAGTTACTTTTTCATTGCTGTGACAAAATACAAGACATGCATGTAGGGGAGGAAAATTTGTTTTAGCTCACAAAAGTTTGTTTTAGTTTCAGAGGTCACAGTCCATTCACAGGTAGTCGGCAATGGTGGAAGTGACAGCTCCTCACAGCATTACAAACAGGAAGCCAAGTCCCTGGAGGAAGGAAGGAAGGAAGGAAGGCAGGCAGGCAGGCAGGCAGGCAGGAAGGAAGGAAGGAAGGAAGGAAGGAAGGGAAGGAAGGAGGGAGGAAGGAAGGAAGGGCCATGTACCCTCTAGGTCTTGTCTCAGTGTTCCACCCCTTCCAAATTTAAGCCCCTAACCCACCACATACCTGTAATCTAAAATCTACCACACAGCTGTAATCTATAATCTACCACATGCCTGTCTTCTACCATACACCTATAACATACCACACATGTACAATCCACCCCTCCAGACCAGGCCTCATCTCCTAACAGCACATGGGTCCACATATAATCTATAATAACCTCCAAAAACATGAGACTTTTGGAGGACATTTCATATCCACACCACAGCATTTCACCCCTGGCCCCCAAAAGACTTATTTCAACCTTCTCATGCAAAGTGCATTGTCCTTCACTAAGAGTTTCCAGAGTTCCAGCATTGCTTAAAAAAAAAAAAAAAGTCCAAGTCCAAAGTCTCCTCTGAGATGAAGGGCAGACTCTCAGTTATAAGCTTCTGTGAAAATCAAGGAAGGTTAAATACCTCCAGCATGCAATGGCACAAGGTAACCATTCTGTTCCAAAAGGAAAGAACAGGGAGAAAGAAAGCAATCTGACCAAAACAAGTTCTAAACTCAGCAGGGCAAGGGTTAAGTCTTGTAGCTCTGTTAAATCCTGTAGTTCTGTGTCTAGCACTTGGGGAAAACTGTGGTGAGATATGAGATCCAAAGGGCTTGGGTGGCTCTGCTACAATATTCATATTTTCTCTTTTAGGCCTTCATGCTCCTGCGTTCTCCAATTGTCCAGGGTCTTCAATGCACCTTAGGCTTCTCCTTCACAACTTCACACACGGCCCTGCCAGGACCACACTGACCACCAGGGCTTTTCTCTGAAATGTGGGTGGAAGCCTGCACAAACCCACAACTCTTGCACTTTGCTAGCCTGTAAAGCCAGGTGGCATAGATGTCACCAAGATCTGCCATCAGTTTGAGCAGTAGCCTGGCCCCCTTAAACAATCATTGCTGAGGCCTCTGAGTTCTAAAATGACTGAACTTCTTAGGGATTTACTTTCCTAGGTTGCCCTGCAAGACACCCTAGGAGTCTCTTTTCAAAGCAAAGGTCATTGCCTTCCCACCCTTTATTTCATAAAGGGTGAAGTAAGTCTTACTAATTCCTGAGACACTCTAAGACCTCTTTTTTATAGTCCTGATTGCGAGTACTTGTCTTCTTTTTGATGCTAATCTCTTTTACAATCACAGGGTTTTAAACTCCAGATTGCAACCATTTTACATCTGTTTTCATTTCTGCTTTCTCCTGCCGGTTTGTAATAGAGTTGTATCCAAGGAACAGCCTGGACATCGGGCTGCCTTGAGATTTCCTCCACCAGATCAAGTAGTCCATTGCTCTTAATCTCAGTTTTAGGCAAAGTCTTTGGACGAAGTTAAATATAGACAAGCTTTCTGTCAGATAGTAGCACGCCTAGTTTTTAGACCAATTGCCAATACAGTTTTTCCCATCTGATTTTCTTTGAGCTCAGCCTTTCCAACCTGCAATTCTGTCAGCATTCTGGTCTCCTGAGCTCCAACCAGCATCTCCCATCAAACTTGCCTCAGAGTACCACCAAGGTTTCTCAAGCCAGCATCATCAAACTTTTCCAATATCCTCCCACAAATCAGTTTCAACGGCTTCTAAGCCACATAGTCAGGGAAAGACATAGCAATGATCCCACTTCTGGTACCAATTTCTGTCTTGCTTACTTTTTTTGCTGTTGTGACAAAACAACCGGCATGTACAAATGAGGGGAAAAATGTTTATTTTAATTCACAGTTTTAGAAAGTCAGAGGGTATTCATGGGCAGCCGGCAATGGTGGAAGCACATGCAGCATCAGAAATGGAGGCAGCTCCTCACAGCGGTGCAAACAAGAAGCCAAATCCCCAAAGGAAGGGAGGAAGCAGCATATATACTCTCAGGGTATGTTCAGGTGATCTGCCCCATTTGGGTCCATCCTCATTGTTCTGCCTTTTCCAGGTTTAAGCCCCTAATCTACCACACAGCTGTAATCTATAATCTAACACACGCCTGTCTTTCACCACACACCTATAATTCACCACACACCCACAGTCCATCTCTCCAGACTGGGCCCCTTTTCTTAACAGGATGTGGGTCCGTAGATAATCCATAACATCCAAACACATGAGTCTTTTGGGGGACATTGCAGATCCAAACCACAATGAAATACCTAAGACTGGATATGTATAAAGAAGAGAACATTGTTCAGATCACAGTTTTAGAGGCTGAAAATCCAAACAACACGGCTCAGCTCTGGCCAGGGCCTCTCACTCCTCAGTGGGCGGAGTTCGTGGAAGGAGAGACAAAAAGTAAGTCGGGAAGTCGGGAAGCTGAGAGAAGGGGGCTCCAGACCATAGTACCTGGGGTAGTCCCTTTGTTAGCTTTTCCTTTCTTAAATTTTTTTTAAAAATAATATATCTACTTTCCTATATCACACAGTCTTGCGTTAAGACAAGCATCCTGACTTTCTGTGCAAATTATTTTTAAATATAAATGTTCGCGAGGGAATAGCAGTGACAGGTTCCAGAATCAAGTTATTACTAATGCATTACTTTAGAACATTGTAATTTTCAATTGAAGTTGATTCAGAGATAAAACTAAACTAGAAACACTACCAGATGACACATCAGCTGGAGTTAATAATACCTTAATTTTTTTTTTTTTTTTTTGCTTTTTGTTTTATTTTGAGACAGGTGCTTGCTCTGTAGTCTAGGGTGATACTAAACTCACTGTGTTGCCCAAACTGACCTTGCAGTCACTGCAATCAATCCTCCTGCCCTATCTCCCTGAATGCTAAGATTACAGGTGTGTGCCACCACGCTCCATTTATGAGGTACTGAAGAATAGAACCCGAGACCTTTCACTTGCTAGACATGCACCTTCCCTACTGAGCTACATCCCTCAGACACAAGAAACATTAGAACATATTAGCAACTATTAAAATTTTTTGAGGCAGGGTCTCATTGTATAGTCCAGGCTAGTCCTCAACTCATTATTTGGAGACCAGGCTGGCTTCAAACTCACAGTCCTCCTACCTCAGTCTCCCAGGTGCTGGGATTACAAGCATGCCCCAACACACCCAGTATATGTGGTGCTGGAGAATTGAACTCGGCCTTGCACTTGTTAAGCAAGGGCTCTAACCCCAGTACTACCTCTCCAGCTTCACTATCAACTATTATATAATCCCAAAGAGGACAGAGACATGTTCATTGTTTAAAAAAAAAAAAAAAAAAAACCCTGGACCCAGGGTTTCTAATTATCAACATGTGGCAGATTTATGAGACAAAGAGGGTTTTATAGCTTGCCTTCAGATTATGTTGTAAAACTGCAGCCATTTTTTGTGCTTCTTCTGAGCCTGTACATACCTATGCAAATAAATATTATCCACTAGGAATACCTTACCGGAAAAAAAGGTATCTTCTATTCTCCACTATTTGAAAATCTTAATTTGTTCCACAGAGAGCTTCATGCATACTAATTTCTCTTTTGATCCTTCTGAATCTCAAAGATGAAGCCTTCTAGGTAATATTAAAACAGTTGATTTCTTCAATTCGTAAAACGTTGAATCAAAAATTCTGTTAATAGTGATAGTGTGGAAAAATTTAGTACTTTTAGCAGAAAGTTGTTTAAGGAAGTATATACACTTGAGATTGTTTTAACAGCACTGTGCACATTTCAGGCCTTCCTGTGGTCACTTAGAGGCATGTTAAAAATCACAAAAGCATATGGAAAGCTTTACTTTATTCAGGAACTGCATATACTAAAAATAGTACAAAAATATACAATAGGCCAAAAGGGAACACAGTGAGGAGACCCTCCACACTTAGGATCTCTGTGTAGTCACACAGGGATTAAAAAGAGTCCCAGACTGAACCTGAGGTGAGATTTAAAACCATCCAAGCACTTAAAAGGAGCTTCTGGGCAACACTTTTACTAATCTGTTTGCAGGGGAGTTTCTCACTGGATATTAGGGAAGAAGTAGAGAAGACAAGGTATTTTCTGCCTCATCTATTGCTGTTTGCAAGCCCAGATCTCAACTATGGAGGTTATAGAGAAAGATACAGATGATTTCAGGCATAACAGTGAATTTCCTAAGATATCCTAGGGGTAGAATGAGACCTTAGGAGGCTGAAGAAGCAGTCCCTTCCTTTCTGCATTGGAAAAGCCTCAGCTTTATTGTAGTGAGACTCCTAAGAATCCAAGTTGAAAATATCTCAGGTTGGTGCCCTGGCATGGCTAGATATCAGCCTCCTCATAGACCAGTAGCAAGGGAGTCAAAGATGCCCTCATGTTGTTTAAGCCAAAGTGGAATGATAAGAGGGGTTTTTTTGTAATCATGAGAAGTAGAGTGAGGAAATCCCATAAATAAATTGGTAAGAAATAACTGGGCTGGTTCCTACAATAGTCAGCCGGGGAAGGAACTAGGATCCTCCCGTGAATGTTAGCCATGTGCAATAATGACCACAAATAACACCTTTTAGCATCTTACATATCCCAAGTAATTAGCTTTTAAAATAAATACCATCATTATCTTTTTCTTTTAATGGAAAAACAGGCACAGAGAAGTTAAATAAGGTCATACAGTGAATAGAGACCCACTGAGGTAGCTTAACTCAAGATCCTACACCCTCCCCCTGGACTGTACCGCCTATCACCTAGCCCTTATAAATCTAAGTAAATGCCTGTTCATATTCCTATCAGTTAATTAGTAGTGAAAGATTTTTAAGTCTCCTTTGGCTGACATAATAGATGACTCTTCAACTTAGGGTGGCTAGTTGGATTTGTTTTCTATTAATGGTCATGGCTATCTTAATATAGCAATATTTTACATTGGTTGCAAAAGCCAAACTTTTACAGTATACCTTGTAAAGGAATGGTCTTATCATATTTGGTACTTTGTATGCAAGTTAAATGAGTCTCTGTTTACATATTTTTTATTCTTTTCTAGATTGTGAGTGAGAAGTTCAGGGACAGCTGGGTTTGTGCCACTCAATAATTTATTAAGTATGTGGCACAGATGAAGGAATATGTAACCAACCAGAGATTCATTAGTAGTCACCATGGTGAATACATAAAGAAAATACAATAGAATTCTCATTAAGTCAAAATTTTACATTTTTGAATGGTTCTTGGGAGAAATAAAGTTTTAGACGACTTGTTTAGTTGTTTATCAAATGTTCTCAGTTCTGATAGAATGTGCTAGATGTTCACGAATTCCAGTCTAGGCTACTAGGGCCCATTTTAGCTAAAGTAAAACTCTGTTTTACTAAACGATACCCTTGTGACCTTTTAAGAATTAATGAAAACTGCCTAATTTATGTCTGAGGCCAACTCACTTATCTAATGAAGTCCCATCCAGAACACTGACACAAATAGAAGGCTTAGATTACTCCAGGGATGACTGAGCACCTGCTCAGTGCCTCAGGAGGCAAGACATTGAAAAACATGTATAAGTGAAGAGACATGACCCTAATCCTGACTCTGTCACCAATGGCTGTGACACCTCAGCCAACCAAGGCTCTCACTGCAGATTACCACAAGCGCAGACATAGAATATGGAGTAGTAACATGCCAAGACACCGTCAGTAACGGAAGAAAGCATGAAATTTCTCCCAGAAAATTTTGTGTTTGGAGGTTTGCTGCTGCTTTTGTTGTTACCGTCTGTTGTTTTCCTGTTATGGAGGGGCCTGCAGCTCAGTTGATTTATACCACACTGGGGATTGAAAACCAAGAAAATCGGATAATCCCTAATGGATCTTCCAGCCTGAGGTCCTGTGAGTCTAGTCAATTGCAGTGTTTTATGGAAGGAGACAAAGCTGGCTCCGAGCCAGAATCTGTTCTAGTTTCCAAGCCAAAGCTTGCCTCTCAAAATAATCAGCTTCTAAAGAGTGTGATTTTTATTCTTACAGTGAGTAGATTGCTTATAATAAAAGGAGAGCAGACTTAAGGTTGAGGGTGGCCCATTCCCCTACAAGTCTAATATGCATATCAAATGAATCTGCCATAGACAATTAGATTTGCAAAATTTAGAAATGATCATTACAGTTCTCCCTTAGAGTTTAACCAGATAGGGAATCTTCCCAAGGTTACCTGCTATACTTTAAAATGGCAACTATTTTCTTATTTTGTGCAAAACACTAAGTATTTTTTCAAAAATTAATAAGATTAAATTGTCCTTTCTGCATCTATTTGGAAAAGAGAGAACAAGACAGCATGTCCCAATTAGCATAAACAGAAAATAGAGATTCTTTTCTACTGTAGTCTCAAATCTGTGATTAAAAAAACTTACATCTGATACAAGTTATTTAGCAAAAATAACATGCAGCATGTAGCAGGATGTAAACAAAGGCACAGAAATCTGAAGGGAGAAAAAACTGTACCATTCTAATAATGAAACAGTGTATCATTTTACTAACTTTTGGAAACTTCCAATATCAAGTAGTGACAGTGATTTGCAGAGAAAATCAACCGCAGGATTTTCTAACAATTCTGAAGGAAGGAAAGACCAAAACTAAATAATCATTATGAAACATTGCAAGAATAGAAAAATAGAAATAGGAAGAGTAAAATGTGTCATTATTTGAAAATTCAAGAATGGAAAGTATTAAATGTAGAATACATATACACACAGCAAATTTGACTGTATATGAAGGTACACTGGGCTGAGTAAGAGCTCTAATTTATATGAACAGGATCAAGGATGGATGTGATTTCTATATTAATCTATTAGTATTTTCAGGATTAATAACTTACAATATATACAGAGTAGTTGAGAGATAGTTCTCTAGGAGTCTTACCCATTTCTACTTAATGTGTGTGTATGTGACTACTTTTTGTTTTGGACAAACTCAGGATGCTTGTATACAAGGCAGATGTGGACAAATAAAAGAGTTGTCCTTCAAAGCAAAGGGCAGGTTTACTTACAGCTTTAGAAAAACAGAGTATCTGCCTCTGGAACAATCAGCAGGTGTGCTGAATAGCCAGCATAACAAATATAGTACCTTTCTCCAGAGCAAAGGGCAGACATGCTCCCTGCCCCTTAGAAAATATTCTGGCTCTCGAAGCTCGGGTTCTTTCCTGTAACACAACAAACAGTATGTGAGCTGTCATCTGGCCCCTTTTGTATTGTCCTATGGGAATTGGTGCTCAGGGAACCAGAACAAAAGTTCTGGCTATCCAGCTACTGCTGTTTCTGTCCTTCATCTTGGCTCCAGGAATCCTGTCTTTTATCATTTATGAAACTGTAGCAGCATAATTAAACCTCACAAAAAATCTAAGAAACTTCAGAGTTCTCAATAATATTGACATAGGTAATTAATTTAGAGACATTATGCTCTCTTCACTGAAGTTTTGATAAATAGTGTAAAAAGATAACATTTAAATTGGATGACTTTTTCAGGATGTGCAAACTAGTTTCACTGTCATGTGGAAAGGGTCTGGCTGACCACCACAGTAATTTCTTAGAAGTACCAGTGCTCACAGATACAGAAATTCTGTATCATCCGGGCCTTAGAGTTGACACAGTTTAGGGAACTAACAAAAATGATGGGAGAATGATTTTTTTCACTGATATAAAATATATAATTTCCAAGTAGACCAGAAGTTTGCCAGAAAAGACAGGTAGGGGCCAGCTCCTATGTGCAAATGAAGTATAATAATTAAGAAGATAATTGTGTGTTCGCAATGTTTAATGTCATCAAGTCTGATACATACATGATTAGGTAATTTTTCAGGCAGATTGAATCAATATTAAATATGCTCTTTCTTCTGAATAATGCTGAATAACCACAAACTTCTACTTTGGAGGGTTTCCTTCTTGCAGCCTTTGCGCAGACAACTCCCTCTCTGCAATGCCTTTTTTTTTTTTTAAGTGCCATCCAACTGACTAGCTTTGCCTTTGTCACAACTGCTCTGAAATAATTTAATTTCATTAAAAATACAATTGTTATTATAATACCTTGGACAGACCAGGTTGTTCTCAAGTCTTCTGTCACATATTTGGAGATAATAAAATGACTAGTTCTGTCAGTTGTGTTTCTACTCACAAGTTAGTTCTGAGTTAGTTCACCTTATATTCCAAACATGTGGAATTAGTCATAGACTGTGTATTCTCCTCCTCTGGTTCTCAAAGTGCTGTCCCTGGGCCACCATCATTGCAGCACTTGGGAACTTGTTAGATACACAACTTCCAGGGCTACAAACCAAATCTACTTGTGCTGAAAATTCTGGGGGTGGGGGGAGGAAATCTGGTAATATTTGTTTTACCGTGCCTTCTAGTAGATACGTCTACATGCTAAAGAGCCACCATATTGGTTAAATCTTATGGCCACATGAAAAAATTTCAGAGGACTGTTAAGTTTTTGGAAATTATCTGTTTTACTTAATTAAAAATCAGTTGACCATTGACTGAGGGTGAAACATTTGTTGTATATAACAATCTATATTTCCAAGTGGGCTTGGTAACACACGCCTGGAATTCAGGTACTCTGGGAGGCTGAGGCAGAAGGACTCCAAATTCAAGCCCAGCCTGGGCTGCTTAGACACTTGGCAAGATCCTGTCTCAAAACTCAAAAAATAAAAATGCTCTGGGGATATAGCTCAGGGTGAAGGCTTTGGGTACCATCCCAGTGCCAAATGAATGAATGAATGAATTAATATTTTAAAAATTTGTGTTTTCAAAGGGGCCCAGTGGCACAGGCCTATCATTCCAGGACTCTGGAGGGCTGAATCAGGAGGATCATGAGTTTGAGCCCCGTCTGGGCAACTTAGCGACTTAGCTAGATCCTCTTTCAAAATCAAAAATCAAAATGGATTGGGATGTTGTTCAGTAAAAGACTGGAGAAAAAAAGAAAAAAGAAGAGAAGAAAGAATAAAGGAAGGAAAGAAAAGGTGGACATCTGTGTTTTAGCACTATGGGAAGCTAAACAAGACCACAAGTTCAAGCCTAGTCTGGGTAATTGAGCAACTTATAAAGAAAAATTAAAACTCAGCGATATAGCTCATGAAAAAGGCTGGGCACCAAAAGATTGTTGTCCTGGGAGGAATCTAAATGGAGCATGCATGGCACCACTGTTCTATGTTTATAACTTGTTATCAATCCATAACTGCCTCAAAATAAAAATTTTGAGAACATAAAAAAGTATAAATTTTATAATTAAAAAATTTACTTTTATGTGGAAAGGATAAGATACTGTCATAGCACATATATGAGAGAGCAAGGATGCTCACCAGGCAACCAAAGTCCCAGTGAAATCTCTCACATACTTTCATTCTGTACACCAAGGAGAAGGAAGGGGGAAGCACTTCAGTTCCCGAGATCCAATATCTACTTGAGACATGCCTGACAAACTCCTCAATACTCCTCAAATGAAAAAAATTATTCACAATATTTAGTTACTGCTCTTGGTGGTACCAACCTGAAATCCCGGCATTTGAGCGGCTGAGGCAGTAGGATGGCAAGCTTAGCAACTTGGAGAGCTGTGAGAGTGAAATACAAAGTTAAAAATGGGCTGGAAATGTAGCTCAGTACAAAAGCCCTGGGCATAATTCTCAGTGCCACAAAAAAAGAAAAAATTTACTATTTTCTCGAAGGGTTCTGTGACTACTAGATATCAAGGCTCATTTTGTACACATACAGACATAAGGTTTCTTGATTTTGGTTGGCATGATTATGCTTTAAAGGATAAAAGTGACTACTTGTTAGAGAGTAGATGGTTGTTATGTTAGTGTAGGTCCCCGCTGGAACAGGAACAGATGCCAAGTGGCAGGAAATATAATAATGCAAAGACTTGCCAGGGATAAAGGGAGGCAGAAAGCCACCAGACCACGGTGTAGCCTAACACTTGTGAAAGTTAAGGGGGAAAGAAAGACCTGCTTAGACGAGTCAGGTTACAGCATGGAACTAAGCACCTTTTGACTTACAATGTTGGGCCAAAGTTGCTTGTTTGGAAGAATCCTGAATCCTGCAGCAACAGAACCGCGCCACTTACCCCTCTGCGTTCAGACAACAGCGGCGGGCAGCATCACGGGGCACTGCGCCGCAGATCGGAGAGGTACATCTTCGTGGCCACAAGAGCTTTCATCCAACTGATTTCAAAGCATAAAACAAATAGCTATGGAAACAGCGTGTGCCCTGCCTATTCAAGCTACACAGCTATCAAGACACATTTGGGTCATACTTCAGAGTTTCAGTAGTCTTTGGAGATCTCTGAAATGAATACAAGTAGTACTGAAATATATTTAAAGGACTTTTGTGCTAAAATTATTAATCAGATGATTTGACACCAGAGTATTCGAATGCATCATACGATAAAAACGAATACAATAAAATGCCCGAAGAGAGTTTTTCATGACTCTAGCACTCATGTGCTGGGCGTACCGCAGGACCGGAAGCCCAGCGCCCGCGCAGCAGGGCTCGCAGAGTGCAGACACGGGGTGCTCAGCTCAGCTCCCGCCTGGTTGGCGGCCATTAAGGGCACCTTCCCGGTCTTTTATTTTGAGTAGTAAGCTTAAGGCCTTAGAGAAATTTTAGGTTTTACAGAAAAATAGCAGTGGAAAGTACAAAATTCTGGTATGTTGCCTTTCTCTACTCTCCCCCTAACTCTGTACAATTCGTCCAATTATTTACATATGGCAGCAATGTGGTACTCTTGATGAACCAATATTGATCATTAGCTAAAGTCCACAACTTATAATTGGGTTCACCCCTTTGGGTTGGTACATTCTATGGATTTTGAAAAATGAATAAAGACCTGTGTCAACCCTTACAGTTTTCTGCAGAATAATTTCATTGTCCTAAAATTCTCTGTGCTCCACGGGCAGCCATTGATCTTTTTTCTTTCTCCCAGTTTTGCCTCTTCTGGAAAGCTGTACAGTTGAAGTTATAGGACATGTCACTTTTTTCAATGTGCCTTGAAGCTATATGTCGAAGGTTCCCCCCATGTCTTTTCACAACTTGGATAATTCATCTCTCTTTATCACTGTACAGTTGTACCACAAAATTAGTTTATGCCTTCGCCTATTGAAGGACATCTTGGTTGCTTGAAGTAAGAGCAATCACGAACAAAACTGCCGCAATTCATGTGGAGGTTTTTGTTTGAATGTTTGTTTTCAATACATTTTGGTAGAATGAGTGTAATTACTTGATCATACAGTCGCGAGCATGTTTAGTTTTATAAGAAAGTAAAATTATCTTCAAAAGTGGCAACTGCACATTAATGACCTTTTATGAAAGTCAAAAAGGCCTAATATAGTACTTTTGTGAAATCTCACCAATGTCCCTAATAAAGATTCAAAAGTAATTTTCTTTTCATATAGCAGAAAAACATGATGAAGCAGGGAAAGAATTCCTTCACTGAAGACTCAGGAGTGCCCCAAGCTTTCTCATACAAAGCAAGGTTTTAATCAAGGTAAGCAGGAATCTCTGAAAAGAATTTAATATTTACAGCTGTTTCTACCTTAACCTCAGCTGCTGATTTCCATCCTCTTAGGATGTACACTTTGATATGCTGGCCTGAGCTAACACATGTATTTTCAAAGCTATATAATTGTTAGTACTTTCTAAATATGTCCACTGAAAATAACAACAGAAGGTAATGCTGGATTGTTGGAAAGGGATTGATTTTCTCCTTCTAGCTTTTGAGTGATTGAGGATAGATTTTTAAATCATTTTCCATCCTCTTAAAAAATCTCCACAAAAAGAAACAGATGGTCTGCTGTGCCCGGAACGCCTGTTTAACAGGTTACTCTTAGTCAGACTAAGCTTCAAACACAAAAGACTCACACTAGATTACTAAAAATGCGGTATAATTGCAACACATATGTTTCTCTGCAGTGTGTAAAGGAACTGAGGTATTTTCCAGTTTAGAAAGAGTCCCACTGACATAAATAAAAGGAAATTCTACTTCAAACAAGAAGGTAGGCCAACTACTTTGTATTTATACCTGCAATAGTAAAACATACTTATAATAATTTTAGGTAGTTCAGAAAATATTAAGAATATCGTTTTAACAGCTCCTAAATGTCACCATAAAGGATAATAATTATGAATATTTTGTGTAACATACTTCCAAATATCTCTCATAGAGTAGATACTTGGAAGATGTATACAAACATATACATATATCATATATTTATAGTTAGGATAACTATTTTTTACTATTATCTGTTTAAAACCTGTGTTATACTCTGTACATCTTTTCATCACATACAGACCCTCATCAATAACCATTTCTGATGACTGCATAGTATTTTATTGTGCAATCATATCATAACTTATTTATGAGCCCTGTATAAGGTAGCACTGTTATTCTGTTTTGTTGTTGTTGTTGTTGTTTGATAAGAAAAGCTATATATCAACAAAATATTCTTAAGGTTTTATTTTTATTATTATTTTAAGACACATCTTAGGTAATTTTTTTTTTTGAGACAGCATGGTCTTGCTCTGCATCTCAAGCTGGTCCTGAACTCACTACTTGACCCAAACTGGCCTCAAACTCATGGCCATCCTCCTACCTCAGCCTTTTGAGTGCTAACATCACAGCCATGAGCCACCACACATGGCTTCTGTGGGGTTGCGGAATTGAACCCATGGCCAGTGCTTCTGAGGCAAGCACTCTAACCATTGAGATATGCCTCTGTCCTAGATAAAGTTTTTTGAGGTGTTTATATTTTTTTGCCAAGCTGTCCTCTAAAAGTTTTGTATGAAACTACCTTTCCACTAACATTACAAAAGAATCTGCATTTTTCTATCCAACTTACCAGCCCTGAATATGTGATAAATAATAACAAGTATAGATGAAAACTTGTACCTCAGTTTTGTGTCTTATTTCTTTAAATCTTAAGCATATTTTCAGTTGCCTATTGGCCATTCCTATTAATTTTGTCATTTGCCCATATTTCTGTTAGGTGATATTTTGTTATGAATTTGAAGATCTCACCAAATATTAGATTGATGAAAAGTTGTGTCCTTTCTAAAAGAGCTCCTTTCTTTTCTTTTTAAAAATTTTGTTTGAAAACCCTCAATGTTAAACTTTATCCCTAAATGTATCAAAAAATTATTAGAATTCTACTGAGGAAAACAATGCAGGCTGCTAGGCCAAAATAGTTCAAATATTGGCAGAACAAATGATTCAAAAGGCTTCGCTTCCCAATTTCAAGAAAAGATGTCAGATGGGGCTGGACAAATAGCACCATGGTTACAGTGTTTGCCTAGCAAGTGAAGATCCTGAGTTTCATTCCCTAGTACCATATGAGACAAGCATGGTGGCATAAGCCTCTGATCTCAGCACTTGGGAAGCTGAGGCAGGAAAATTGCTGTTCTAGGCCAGCTTGGGTTACATAGTGAGTTCAGGACTCTCCTGGACTACAGACCGAGATCTTGTCTCAAAAAAAGATGATTTAGAATGACAGTTATGATAATGACTTATCTGATGATGATGTCTGTGATGTCTGATATTCACTATCTGATATATTTGGTTACTTGCTGGCAGTGAAAATCATAGCAAACCAAAGAATACAAAGCTCATTTATACACACATACATACATACACGCTGCTGTCAGTTTATGGGCCTTAGGAATTCTCTTGAGCATTTTAAAATGACAGTATATAAAATCTACTGTCTGTATCGCAGAAAGCAACTGAAATCTAAGAAGGAAATCAGCACAGCAGCAGAAGCTCCAAGTGAAGATCCTGGGGCCACCTGTGTCCTGATTACACATTAGTCAGATGCTCCTTGTCACACTGAAGAGTACGCCTGCCATAAGTGAATGTTTTCCATTGTCTCCTGAAGAAAATGATAATTTCAGATACCTATTCAACCAAATCTCCAAGTTTCGCATTCTTCCAGAGGATGTATAAAGAATGTGATGTACTGGCAGAGAAAAATTCTCTTAATTCTCTCATATCCTGGAAAATAAGCAGATTACTCCTTCTCAGTTTTTCAGAGAAGAGTAAAAATAGCTTGACGTGGTGGTGCATGCCTAAAATCCCAGCACACGAGAGGCTGAGGCAGGAGGACTGCTGTGTGGTCATGGCCAGCTGGGTCTATTCCATAGAGAGTTCAGGACTAACCTGTACTGGAGAGTGAGACCCTGTCTCAAAAAACCCAAACACACCCATACATATATAATACATATAAACATATGGAAAGAAAGAGAGAGAGAGAAATTGGAGTATAACATATGTAGGATTATTGCCATTGTATATATTTTTGTTAGTTATTTCTAATAAATAGCAATTTTATGTTTTCAAGTCACTGAGGATGTAACATGATATCTCATATTACAGAAATAGAGAGATAACTTGTATCCAGAAATAATGAGACCGACACTCCAATTCCAGCCATCAATAAACCATTCTACACCAGTATTTCTTAGCCTTTATAAGCTGTAGCGAGAACATATCTCAGAAGGGGATGAAGCATGATCTGCTCTACTCTCACATGCTGTTAGAATGGACGGTCTCTTTACCCAGTGTGTCTGTCAGTGACACAGGATTCTCTTGTAAGCATGGGATTGTTCACCCACATCAGCCACAGTAATGCAACATGGAAGATGAAAGTGTGGGTTTCTTCCTCCTGTAACTCTGATCTCCTTCGTGCGGGAGATGTGTCAGTTTCCTAGGGCTGCCATAACAAAGCACCATAGATTGAATGGCTTACACAACAATTTATTTCTGTATGGTTTTGGTGGTGGCAGCGAGGGGCCAGGCTGATGCAAGTAACAGCAGGCTGGGTTTTCTGAGGCCTCTCTTCTGGTGTCTTCACAGGTCCTTCCTCCCCTGGGTGTACCCGCGTCCTAACCTCTTCTCATAAGGACTCCCGTCCTACCTCATTTGGGCTTGCTCTGATGGCCTCAGTTTGATTCTTCAGTCTCTATCTTTAAAAGTCTCTATCTGAAGTGCTGTGGGTTAGGATGTCACACAGAAATTTTGGAGGGACAAAACACAGCCCACACAGGAGCATTCTCCAGTTGTGAGAACATGCTGACCCCCGTGCTATTCAGTCACAGCACAGGGTTTGGAGGTGACGCAGGAGTAGTCACAGCTGGCCACTGCTGAGGGCCAGGCCCGGGCGCCTCCCATCAAGCAGCTGTTGTAGCAAGTGTTGGCTGGAGAGGGGTGTGTGCCACTGGGCAGGAAGGCGGACGATATAAATAACATTGAATCAAATAGTGAAAGTGATTTAATTTCCCTGCAGCTTTTCTGAGGAAGCCCTAGGGCAGCCACCCTGGGTTTGTCACTAATGCCTTTAACACTTGCTCCTTCCGCCCTACGTGTTCCTCCAACCTTTCGTCTTAAGCAAACAGAAATCAGGCCTCCATCTCAAAAGCCTTCACAAACAAAGTCATCCAGGTCTAACTACACTTTTAGTTTTTGCTATGTGTTTATTTCAATTGAATTCATGAAGTTGCATTTCGAGTTGTGAGAAATAACGCTGTTTTCTGAATAAAGTAATTATGTGTTCTCTCCTTATTTTTAAGCATGTATAAAAAGTAAACCAGGCTGGGTATGTGGTGAATGCCTATACTGCCTCAGGAAGCTGAGGCAGGAGGGTTGCATGTGTGAGCCCAGGTGGGGCACCTCGCTGACACCCTGATCCAAATAAATTTATTTATTAAGCAGTGAGAATACAGCTCACAGTGGTAGAATTCTTGCCTCACATGTATGACGCCCTGGTTCAAATCCTCAGTCCTGGGGGAGAGAAAAAGTTAATTAGTTCAGTCAACCATATTACTGATAACATAAGTGGTAGGCAGATACAGTAAAATCATAAAGGTGATCTACACAGAATTTGAGGTTTTGGAAATGCTACTCTGCCATATAGTTAAACAGGGACACTGGTTATCCGCTAAGGGGCCTCCTCAGAGCAGTGGCAAGTTAGTTACCCCCGGCAACCACTCTCGGTATTGCAATCAGCACCTGTTTCTCCCAGCCATGGTCCACTTCCCAGGTGATGGCGCCTTCTCTGCTTCCAGAAGACAGCATGGGAAAGAGCCGGCTCACACTTGAATTCTGAAAACTGCCACATGGCTACCTAAGCAGCTATGCACCCGCAGCACTGGGTGGTACCTTCTGGATGCTTGCCCCTTGTGCTTCAGGTTCAACTCAAAACTGAGTGAAGCGCTCACCTTCTACATAGCAGTTTAGCACAGACATATGTAGACCAAAAAATTGTTTTGACTTGGACCTGGAGACCTAGGAATTCCCATAGCTGATGCATAACTCACTCCTATGCTGGTTCTCATTGTCGTACTTCTGTCTTATCATTCATAGTTTCATTCCTTTCTCTCTGTTTTAGTGGCTACTTAAAGGACTCAAGTAGCTCAGTTAGGAGGCCGGGATTCTGTTGATGTTGGATATTCTGGCTCTATAAGATAGTTTATCTGTAAGGATAAAATTCCTCTCAAGATTGGTTAAATATCCTATTTAAATAATGGTGTGAGGATCTAGAAGAATGATTGATACATGAAGGAAATGCTATGGTATTTTAAATGAAGCAAGAACGTTACAAGACAACATTTCTGGGGAAAGCATCAATTTTTAAGAATATTGTATTCTTGGGGCTGGAGGAATGGCATAGTGGTTAAAGTTCAATTCCCAGGCACCACAAAACCCAGGCATGGTGGCACACACTTGTAATGCCAGCACTTGGGAGGCTGAGACAGGAGAATTGCCATGAGTTCAAGGCCAGCCTGGATTTCATAGTGAGTTCAGAACCAGCCTGGGCTACAGAGTGAGACCCTGTTTCAAAAATTTTTTAAAAAGTATTGCATTCTTATATAATTCATTCATACGTAATTGGAAGATAACTATAATGCTATTAAAAATTCTTTAGTTGGAAGATAAGTGTTGTAAATTTTTGCACTTCATGCTTTTCTACGTGCTCTTATTTTTGCATAGAATTTTAATATTAAAATTAAATATAGTGTAGAGAAAATAGAATTTATGTTAAAAAAAAAGTCCTATTGTAGTGTTCCAAGATGATGTCTCTACCATGTAAAGGGGAACCCACTGCTGGCCAGGGTTGCTTTTAGAAATTTCTTTGAGAAAAAAAGAAATGCTGCAGTTAGCCTTGAACCATTCCCACCAAGAGAGAAACTATCTGAAGTGGTATTTAGGGTTAGCAAAACAAGATAAGTTTAGTTGATTTCCTTAGTATTGGGTTAGCTATTTTTTGAAGTTATTAAAATAGCTTTTTATCAAAAGACTTTTGAAACCAAAACATCAAATAAAAAGGGACTACACAGGATGCAGTATCAACCTCCATATGTATTATTATATTCCCTTGGAGCCTTTTTTTTTTTTTCTTTTTTTGATCCTTTACATAACGACACTTTATCTGGCAAAAGCGCACAGCCTTTTCCCCCTCACCATCCTGAAGAATCTGATAAGGTTCCTGGAGAAACTTATTTCCAGTGTGAGAAGGGAGTGGGTCTCTTACCGGTGTGTGTCCAATTGAGGAAGGGAATTTTACCTTACTGAAAACACCCACAGAAGATTCTGTATCTCTTTACTGGGATAATTATGGCTTTGCAATGTTTTGTGGCCTCTTTATTAGATATTTAGGTGAATCTCATTGGCCACTATCTATTTTGAAAAAAAAAAACAAAAAAGCGTTACTAAATCCTGCTAAATATGGCAAATGCTCCTCATCCGCCACTCTCCCTCTGCTTTTTGTAACCGGCCCTAAAATTCTTCCTGTCTTCACAATCCGTATAATTCAAGGAAAGGTGAGTTCGTCTCCAGCTTCAGAACTAAGCTTGCTTGGTTTACAGGTAACCTCACCACCGCACCATAATGATTTTCAGGAGTTTCAGGAGTTGGGCCCAGGCAGGCAGCCTAGGCATTCCCCAAGCCACAAGACTAGTTCAGAAATGAGTATGGGAGAAAGTGAGTCAATGGGACACCTCCAATAGCGTGGAGGGAACTTTCCTTCACGAGCAAAAGCCCCTAGAAGCATGCGCTCTTTCTCTAGTGGCTGCTGTGTGCTGGTGTGAACCCAGCTGCTGGTGCAGCATCTCCTCAGGGAGGAAGCTGACCCGAGAGTGAAGCAACTTAGAGAAAAGGTCATAAATGAGGGAGTTTGAGGGACTTCACCAATCTGGAAAACTTCCTATGTCTGAAGAATTAGGGGCCACATGTTTTCTTCTTTTGCAGCCAGCTGGGTTGAAGTTTTTTCCATTTCCTACTTCTGCAACTACAGTAATACTGGCACTACATATCTAATATTGAAGTTTTATTTAAAATACAGATTTATTATTACCAGTGTAAACTGAATTTCACCATATAGGTTGGAATGTGTAGGGAGAGAGGACTTGCTTTTGTCTGTATAACTATCGATTTACATCAATTGCTTCAAATAGCACCTTAAATATTAATCCTAAAAGTTTCCATTAAATACAGTATAGTAATATAGTTAGGTCATTAGAGACGAAGGCTTTCAGCAATCAAGAAACATCAATTATCTTAAAGGATATCTCAATAATAGGACTTGTGTTTAAACTTTGTTTTACCTGTAATGTCCTTGAGAGCTAATCTTAGAATATCAATGCTGATAACAAGAGATTAAAATACACTTTTGTGAATAATTTATGCATCATATCAAGATGAAAAATTACATGGAGGAGAAATTGTAATAACTTTTTACTATCTATGTAAAAAATAATCCTTAGGATTCTGAAAGTGGTATCTTTGCAGATCATCCTTTAAATTTATAGAAATACTTGAAAGTGACATTAAAATTGTAAAAATAAAAGATAAAACTATCAAAATAAGAGCGAGTTCTTTTTTAAAGTATAAACTCATTCCTCTTTGATAAAACTATCTTACGTTTTGTAACTTTGTGCCTTTAGTCAAGGTATGGGAGGGAAGGAGAGATGAGAAACAAGTGCAAGTAGTCACGTGACTCTTTTCTGAGAGAAGTGTAATTTCGTCAAAAATGCATTTTTAAAGATTGCTTAGGTGCCACAATAATTGTGTAACACTTGGATGTACATATAGAAAATCTTCTGCCCTTCAAACAAGCTTATTTTGGAGTTTCCGTTTCTCTCCACTAAACTCAGCAGTATTTATTTTGCAGACTAACGAGCCATAGGCACTTTGTCATCCATCTTACCTTATCTACATATATTTAATTTTCTAGATTCGTGCATTCTTACATGCCTATCTGTGGCTACAAAGGAAATAAAATAATCCAGCTAAATATTGACCATCTAGATTTAAACCGATTTCTGTTTTGTTGACACAAGAAAGTAGAGAAAAGAAATAGTTACTCTAAGAGAGATAGCTCACATATTAAGGGAAAACTGAATTAAATTAACTCTGGGGTGTGTGTGTGTGTGTGTGTGTGTGTGTGTGTGTGTGTGTAGAGGTCCACATTTGAAATTCTAGAATGGAAGGTAATATCTAATAAGGTCTAAGTAAATAATATGAGGTGACGTGTGGGTTGTACTTCTAAATAGCTAAAAATTTGAATACTATGGGGAGAAAGAGTTTGTAAAAAAAATCTCAATGAGTGAAATTTTGACTGAAATAAGTAGTGTATCTGGATATGTTGTTATCTTTCAAAATAGCCATGGCTGACTTACTCAATAAGTGGGTGGAGAGAGGAAAACTGATGAATAATATTCTCCAATTAGTGGGTATCACATTAAAGTTGCTTGATTGAAATAGATTTGAAATTAATGAGCACAACACACTACTAGAAAAGTCTGTCTTTCATACCAAAATGATAACGTTAGGGATCCATACTCATGAGAATCAGGTTGAACAGGCAGGAAGCTAATTGATCTAGGTAAAAACCCTTCAAGGGATAGGACAAGAAAAGAAACCTGACTCCGTGTGTGAACTTAGTGCTCCCTAAGCTCTGCTCTCAGAAGTGCTAAGTGTGGATGAGATGATAATTGGTCCATGGAGATGTAATTGTTATGCCATTTAATACTTTTTAAATGGAAGCAAACTTAAGCTCTGGAAAGTCTGCTCAGCTTTCTTAAAAATTAGAAGCTCACTTTAATTAGAACAAATCACCAGTGAACACTACTGAAAATAGAGATATGATAAATGTATTCAATTTCCCTGCACAGCTTCAGAGGTAGACAACTGTGTAGATTTTGATATTTGAAATTTGAATGAACTCTTGGGACTTTTATGGTGCTTGCTGGTTCTTTACTGGTCCAGTTAATAAAACAGGAGAAAGTTCTTAAAAACTCCTTATTTCTACTTCCAAAAAATGAATTCTAGGGCCTGGAGGAATAGCACAGTTGTTAATGTCCTTACCTTGCAAGTGCAAGGCCCTGAGTTTCATTCTCCAGGCATGATGGTGCACGCCTGTAATCCCAGCAGTCAGGAGGCTGAGGCAGGGGGATGGCTGTGAGTCCAAGTCTAGCCTGGGCTACAAAGTGAGACCATGTCTCAAAAAAATATTTTTTTGTGAATCCTAGAATTTGGACAAAAGAAGAGAGCTACCATCTAAAAAAAGATAGTATAACACTTTGTTTTGAAAAATGAATATTTTGAAAATTATTTACTATTTTGATATATTTGCTTTATAATGGAAGATATGACTCAAATATATTATGTCAACTTAGGTTTAGAGACCATGAAATCTCATAACTCTTTTTGTTCATTCAACAGATATTTTGAGCCCAGCCTGTTGGGTGAGACCTGCAACCTGCAACCCCACACCTTGGGAGACTGAGGCAGGAGGATTCCAAGATTGACCTGAGCCTGGGCAACTTAGCGATTTAGTGAGATCTTGGGGATGGGGATGTGGCTCAGTCACAGTCCTGTGTTCAGTCCTCAGTACCATAAAAAAACAACAACAATAAATATACTGGATGCTTGTTGTACACCCAAAATTACTTTATGCCACGGGGTTACAGAGCAAAATTAACACGAACTTACTTATTTTGATAATTTTGTCTCATAGAACTTGTGCTAACATAATGACATATTTCAACAAAGGTTTGAGATGCATCGTCTCTAAACAATGTTGACATTTTGAATAGAAAAGTAACAAAGAAGTAATAAATTGTCATTTTAACCTGGTTTCAATAAATAGAAATCATTTTTCCATGTTTATAGGTATACATACATATATGTACATGTTATATTACTGTGTATTTCTAATGCAGGTATAATTTTAACATTATTATAAATGTAGCTCTTTAAAGTAATTCATGGAGCTTTTAATGCAAATTTATTTAAGATATTTCTCTGAGCTAGTTATATGATAATGAACAAAAGAGCAAATTGTACACTTCAGTAAAATTTAAATTTCAGAATTTAGGAATATTATGTTTCTGCTTAATGATAAGATAAGCTGATTAAGGTTGACATTGAAGATTTTAACCAAAAACTTAAAAAGACTGCTTCTGTCAATTCTTATCTGAAACATTAATCATTTTATGACTAAAAAAGCAATTCACATTTGTAATAATTTATAGAACATACTAACATTTTATAATCATGCTCAACCATCTTGGATTCTCTGCCATTCAATGCTTTGCGGCTCTAGTCTCTGCTTGGTCATTGTCCTCGTGGACACCACATGGCTCACTCTAAGAGACCTGCTATCATGTTCTTCACAGCCACAAAAATATCACACAAGTTTGCCATAACAACTTTGGACCCTGGTTGCTAATCAGTCAACCAGTTTCTCCCGGTGATACACATACATGTATATACATGAGTCTGTTTCTCTTTCTACCCAAGTGTCCACATTGATCTGTGAGTTAGAAAGTCTACCCATCTCTGAGAGGTGCCTTTAGCCCCCTCTGTTTAGTTTAGGGTGAACAGGGGAAGCTCTTCTACCTTCTAAACAGAAAGGCCCCCACGTTTATTACCACTCTGCAGCTTATCCTATGAATACAAGGTTAGGGGGGTGCTAGGCTGATGGTTGTGGAAAGCAAAGTCATTGTGGTTATCTCTTACCAAGCCTGGGAGAGGGATCTGGTCCTTAGCTTCTTTGCATGCTCTTTAGAATGATGAGAACATGACATTTCATTCATTTTGGAAGTTATAAGTAATAAAACCAAGGTAACAAGTCGAGTTCCTAGTCAACATCCTATTTGTTGTTAATGCTTGCTAGAACATGCTTGGAAATAGACACACTTAGGCAAAAAATAAAGTATTATGTTGGCAGCAGAAACATATGCCATGATCTCGGAAGTAGAGTTTTGTGGATTATATCATCATCAAAGAATACTAACTTTCCTATATCCTGTGTGAAATGGTAGTGACTAAGGAGCTTCTTGTACTCAGGGATGGGGTAATATGGTGGTTTGCATCTAGAGTGTCCCCCAAAAGCCTTAAATACCTATGGATACTGTGTAGTGTTGGAGGTGAGCCTGGCTGGGAGGGACAGATGCTTAGGGCCTGACCTGGACGGTTGTATGCTGGTTCCGCCCTTCCTCCTAGACTTCTCTGTTCCACCACGCTGTGAGGATCTCCGGCTCTGGCTCTAGCTGCGGCCCCACCAAGTGATTCCACTGTTTTCCAGCTGCCCGCCTGTGAATAGACTGCGACTTTCTGAAACTGTAAGCTAAAATAAACTTTCCTTCTTGAATTTGTGCAGGTCGGGTATTGAATCACAGAGACAAGAAAGTAACGAAGACAGGTAAGAAATTGAAGGAGGCTTTGCTCTTCTCTGAACCTAGGCCATATATTTAGAATCTTACTCTGCGTCTAAAATGAGTATGTTGTCCACTTTCACTTATGTCTTTATTAAATTGGGCATAACACAGAGAAGTAGGGTTTAGTTTTATATCTTAAATGTACTTGTAATATTAGAACCCCTTTGCTAGATAGATCTTGGTAATATGGATGATTTATGGTTACTATTTTTGTGGACTCACTGGAACTCACTCACTGGAATCCCATGGAATTTCTCTACACAGCTGAATACACTTCCTCGACTATTGGCTTCAGTGAGTATAAAAGGACAGGCACATGTCAGATATGATGTAACAGATGAATCAAAGTCCCTTAATGTCATGTAGTATTTCTTACTGTCATAGTATCATAGTGCTGGGTCTTTCATTTCAGCATTCCAGTCCTATCCTGAAACTATCTCAGAAAGCTAATGCCTCTCAAATGTAACCAGGGCAAAGTCTTTCCACAGCAAAACTGAGCAGTGTTTTCTGTTGGCTTGCAACCTTTTGCTCTAGAAGTGTCCTCAGCTCTGCCTGTCCTCTGCAGAGTCAGGAACCTTCCCCGATCTTCCACTTTGTACCTTGCTTCAGGGACAGCTACTATGACACATAGCCTCACAGGTGGCTCAAAGTTCGTCCCACCCTAAAGTAACCTATGAAGTTTGCACCACAACGGAGCGTGTGCACACAGTGCTGCTTTCACTTAAACTCTTAAATTCAGTCCCAAGTCCAGTTAACTGGAGCGTCAATCCTAGTCATCTCTCCATAAATAGAATATTGTGCCAAGGTGCGCGAGTTCTTGTGTAGAGCAAATACTGGAGGAGACCTTGCCAAGTTTTGCTTTGCTGTTCACTGATAAGCTGTCTAACCACAGCCAACTGGGTTTCTAAAGCCTAGTGAGTATGTTGATTCCGTGTCATATTGGGGTATATTCGTCTATGCCAAGGATGATAAATTGGGGCCTATATTCCCACTTCACTAGATACTCCTTGGGGACAGTCACTGCGCCTGGTCCCTTCCCACAGTTCTGACAGGGAGTGGAAAATTAGTACCCCTCCATTCATTCTTTTCCTTCCCAATTTAAGGCAATTTATTCTATTTTTCTTATTATTCTCTTTTGCTTTCTGCTCTTCAGAAACATCTATTATAACCACTTCAATGAATCTGGGTTGCGGTAACCAGCATATATGCAGTATTTTTGTTTTTAAACCAAAATTTATTATCAGCACTTAAAAATTGGATGAATTCACATAAAATACATATTTCTAGCTTCTTATGGAAACTTAGAAAATCTGCCTGGCAATACCAGCTGGGAAGCGAAGAGCTGGCTGAAACTGAAAAGGACTACCCCTTCAGGCAGATGTGGTAATCCACTACTCTGCAGGCCCTGCCTGGTCCCACTATGGTCTCCAGTAAAAGCCAGAGATATTGGTGTTTTGGAGATATCATGCTAGACTTGGAGCACTAGTATTGGCCAAGGTGAGGGAATGTAAAGAATCTGGTTACCTCTGCAGAAATAGAGAAGGGGTCAATTCTCAAAGCAGTAATGTAATAAATGACCTCTTCCCACAACAGAAATAGAAACAACTCACAACAGAACTCACAATAGAAAAATAACATCCAGTCTTCATCACAGTCTGGACTCTTCCCAGAAGTGATACCATTTAACCCTCATAAAAACCATGTGAGGTAAGGGCTATTAATCTTATTTTAATTATAGAAAATTTGAGACTCAGAGAGAAATTCCTTGGACAAGTCACAAAGCTATATAATAAGAAGTCGTGAAGCTTGGGTTATATGGTCTCTCTTACAGTAGATATTAGTGGCTGTTGCTCAAGGGATTTAAAGCACTCAGATTAATTGCCATGATTAATTATATCATATCCTGCATTGAAAAAAGCTAAGTCTTCTGGGAACCATGTGATTAGTACTTCTCACAACTTTCACTCTCATTCCTCCAAGTGGAGGCTGCTTTCTGACCGTTGTGAAGGTCAGGGTCTGGCCCCACGCTTTTACAAATAGTAGTTACTCAATAAATGGGCTAGTTTTGTTAGTCCTGGAGCATTCCTTAAATTTCATTAAATGTGTGTGAGTCTGTATGTAACAGAGGAAAGGGAAGAACTCATGATCTTTCCTGTGGTAGGCCACAGAAGTTGTTGAAGAGAAAAAAAATAGAGAAATACTCCAAAGTAAAATGTTCTTGAAAATGTGAAAAAGCTACAGAAAAATAAAGGCTTAAACTATTTTGAAGTTTTTGGGTCATTGGTTATGTACATTCTATAGAAAACATAAAAACTAAGTTAATAACTTTGCAGTAGCTTTGATGAGATGATTTGGTTACTTATTTATGCATATTAATAATACAGAACAGTGAGGCTTGGTTGGGGAAGTTGGTATCTCGATCATCTTCAATTCCATTACATCTTCTCATTTTCTTTCCCTTCACCCTCCACCCCTTCCCAGTCTCCAAAAGTCTACCTCCTAGTTGTCCACTGATGAGGTGATTTAGAAATAACAGTGTTTGGGAAAGCAGCCGAAATAAAGACAACGATGTCAAAATTTTACTATGTGAAAAAACCTCTTAATTTTTTTTTCAGTACGAGTGGTCAGACCTGGAGCCAGGCAAGCCCTCTACCATCTTAGTTAATTTTAATGACTTCACTCATTCTCTGCCACAAAATAATGGCTTATAATTTAGGTTTTAAACTTTACTGGATAGCCTAAAGCAAAATAACAACATGTGTTGATCCTGAAATTATTCATATTAAAAGATAGTATCTGAAAACTATTAACTGCATTTAAACCCTAAACTAAGAAATCATAGGTGTTACTATTTTATAGCTGAAACTGAACCTCAAGGAAGTAAAGTGATTTGTCTAAGATCATATAGCATATAAATAGCAAACGTAGGTCCTAAGCCCCAATTTCTTGGGTCCTGTATCCACATGGGACATTTAGTGTCATTACTTGGGCTTCCTATGTCTGGAGTTTAGTGCTAAACACTGCCTTGCACCATGGATTATACTGTACTTCCTGGTGTTAATATGTTTTCTAACCTTTATATTTTGTTAACATAAATATATTTATTAGGTCTCTCCACAGAATATGTTAAATGACAACATTGACATTATACTATCAAAATTTAGAGTGTGGTGAACTCTAGGGGATATTAGACCAGTTTTTTTGATAAAGCATTTCAAAGCAATAAAAAAAGGAACAGGACCCACACAGATAAACAGAAATGAGGTATGCCAGCCAAATGCATAGCATTTCAGAACAATCTTAATTTGAACAAACCAAACTGAAAAAAAGGCAGAGAAGTTAGAGTAGTATATATTTAATAGTATGAAGGAATTATTATTAACTTTTCAGATATAATAATAGAATTGTGGTTAATGCTTAATATTTTAAATTATTAAAAATTTTTCTTTTAGTGGTACATATCAAAATAGAGGTTTTTTCAATATAATGCAAAACATTCAGATGATTGGTCTTGAATCGATAATTGCTGCATTCTGGGTACTTGGAGGTTGATTATATATTTCTGCCTATTTTCAAGTAAGTTTGATAACTTTCACAAAAGACTACACTGCACAATGATGAACAAAAAAATTCACCATTATTTCAATTTTATGTTGAATAATAATACCTCATTTTGGGAAAGGCTCTGGGGCCCTTCAAGGGTCTTAAAAATAATCTAGTTCAGTCTTCATATCTGGTTTCTCTTCTTTTGAGTATAAAGAGTAAGGAGGAGAGTAAAAATAAGAAAATAACAGAGGCCCAGTGACATTATTTGTTCTTAAGAACAACAACTTTGGTGTACAAAGCAAAAGATCAGCAGGCAAGAATAGAATTGGGCCTGCTGCTCGCGCCATCTAGACTCACTTGCTTACATTCATCCCTGTCGTTGGCTGTTGATTATGTTTTAAAGCGAAATTATTACAAAATTTTATGTTAAAATATCTATAACTGCTCCAACAGTCGACTGTCTAGGTTTTAGGCTAAATGATCTTCAAAAGATTTCTAATCTTCCGTAAAGGCTAATCTGAAATTAGGAACTCTAAAGGGAAAACATGATTGACAGCCTTAATTTCTGGTCTTGATTTTGCTAATAAAGTGTTCAATGAGTACTCGAACCTATACCTTTAAATTTCCCTGCCCATGTGTCAATATTTTTGTTTTCAGGGGAATTTCTCAGATACAAATAATCCATGGGGAGTTTACGGACAAAACCAATTTAACAGTAATTACCAAAATGATACTATTTGTTTTTAAGTGGAAGGAGAGGACAATTTGTGGATTTTAGAAGTCAGACTTAAATAATTTTTCTGTGATTTATTTTTTAATCAGTAGCGATGCTAGGTGCCTGGGAAAAAAGCTAGTTTAAAACAATCCCATTGATACACTTCTCAGAATATAGTGGAACATAAACAGAACACGATAACCTTCCTACGCCTTAAAGAGGATTATGCAGCCTCCGGAAGCGTTTAAAGCACTGGTGCGCCTGCGCAACTCGCCCTTCTCAAATCGCCTACCTTTCCGCATCCTGCTCATAGGGGGCGCTGTGAGGTAGTGAACCAGTTTATTCCCAAGGTCCCTGGAACGGAGCTTAAAAGGGCAGGAGGTGAAGCGAGCCGAGGGGCGTTCTATCCCGCACTGCCCTGGTCTCTATCGTCCTTTGTCCTCCAGCTTCCTCCCGGCCCTAGGCCTGCGGGCCTGGTTGCTAGGCGGAAGAGGGGCGCGGCGGCGTCAGCTGGGCCCGCCCGGGCGTTTGAAAAGCGGCTAAGCAGGCGGCAAAAGGGCCTCTGGCGGCGGGCCGGCTTCCGTCTGCAGCCGGGCTGGGCCAGGCTGCAAAGCGCCCTTGCCTTCGCTGGCGCAGGACCGGGGCCCGGCCTGGCGGCGTGGAGCCGCCCCGCCGGGCTCGCTGCGTTCTGCGGGGCGGCCCGGGAAGGCTGGGGGCCGCCGGAGGCCGGCCGAGGGGCCCCGATCGCCGGCGACGCACCGGTGCCGGTTCTCCAGCAGACCCCGCCGCCAGCCGCCCGCCGCGACCATGGTCTCCAAGTCCGACCAGCTGCTCATCGTCGTGTCCATCCTAGAAGGTGAGGGCCGCGGGCTGGGTTTGCAGCCTCCTGAATGTTAAGACCCGGCTTTGTGCACTCTGAGAACCCTGCCATCGTCGCCGTGGCGGTCGCCAAGGCCTCGTTCAGAGTTGTACGTAGAGGAGTCCGTTAGGCAATTGATTTAAAAGCCTCCCGCGGGAGCAGGGGCGCTATTAGGGATACGAGTGACCCAGCGTGACTGGCCGCAGCCCCGGAGAAGGTAGGCAAACGCTTTCCATGGAGCAGCATGTCGGTGGCTTTTCCACAGCGCCTGGGGGACCCTGGCGAGCACGGCCTTCTCGGCAGCCTCCAGGTAGTGCCGTTTGTGAGGACGTCGCCATCGCCATGAGTACGTTCTTAGCATTTCAGAAGGATCACGGGGGCTGTTCGCTTGATGGAGGAGGGTTGGAGACGGTCACGTGAAGAGGGTGGATTGCACGTTCCTTACGGATTTGTTCCGTGAACGACGTTTGTTTATTGGGAATTCCTTGCATGTCGGGCAGGCGCTGTGCTGGCAACGCAAAATAAGCCACCCCCGGTTCGGAATGTTACTACTGCCGCACGGAGAAAAATGTGTGAAATAACTCGGTAGGGTCTGGGAAAGGGAAATGACTGTCTCATTGGCAAGCCAGAGGGGTAACGCGTACCTGAGTCCTGGAGATGGTCAGGAGTTTGTCAGGTGAAAAAAGGAAGGATAGTTAATCCTGGCTAAGGGACGAGCCAGGCTTGCTCTTTGCTTGAATTCATTCAGTGAACGTTGCTGTGCTCAGTGTGCTGGCGAGCGGATGGCAGGAGAGTGTAGGTGGGTAGGAGCTGTTAGAGAAATAGGGGACAGGTGATGGATAACGCAATAGGGAGTCATCTGGAGAGCTGGGCTGCAGGTGTGGCTGGATTTTTGCTCCTCCCGTGGGAGGGTATTTTGTAGAAACCCGGTAGTGGAGTGAGAGGGAAAGAAATGGTTAACCTAAGTTTTGAATTTGGGAATGAGCTTGAACAGAAGCAGTAAAGAGTTGGGTCATATTGGCTGTTAGATACTGTTTAAAAGCATCAGATTGAAATCTCCTTGTAATTTGGTTAACAGAAGCTTTTAGGCTTCTACCTGTGCCCTATGGTATGAAGAAACAAATGTACTATAATTCTTTCCCTTTAAGGATGTGAGCGTGAGGCTCCTTGTGATCAGATTGATGTGCAGGTCCCAGATATATTGGGAAGTGGTAATATTAAAATGTGGAGCAGACTGTAAATCCAGATTTGGAAATGGAACGGAGTAAGATTGCAGGGCCCTGAGGAACAAGGAAGCATTAAGTAGGTGAGGCGAGGAGAATCCTGGGAATGGATGTGTTGGGTGGACCACGGAAGAAGGCAGCAAGATGACCAGAGTAGAGGAAGGCGAAGGTTTAGGAATATTGTATAACCAGAGTGAAGACACTTTGGAGAGCTTGAAAGCCAAGTGGTTTTGAGTTAGTATTTTACGAAATAGGGTTACAGCATATCCCAATCAAAGCGGAACTCAGGCTAAGGTTAGTAGGAATGTGTAGGGAAGGGAGCCTGGAATCTAGGATGTCATTTAGGTTGTGGCCACATACATACCTAACCTTGGCATGTGGTCCTGCCTCCACATGGTGTGTTGGTGTTTCACTTTCTTGTCAGACTCCTCTGTTGCCTCAAGCTGAAGCTGAGATTCTGGGGTTCATTGTCACCCTTGCCCTCTTTCCATTTTTAGCTCCCAAGTGGTCACCAAATGATTTTGACATTCTAAGTAATAGTAGGTGCTGTGTAAAAAACTGGATGAGTTTTAACTGTACCTTGACTCAGGACCTCACTCTACACCCTGCCCTTTGTAATAACCCCCATTAACTTTTTTCCTAAATGTTTTCTTCTTCCCCAGGAACATCTACTGTCCTTTACTACTTGGCAGTAATCTTTCTGATAGGCCAGTCTGACTGCCTTAAAACCCTTTGATGTTCCGAGGATAATACCTGTGCTTCTTAGAATAGCAAACATGACTCTTTAGGGCAGAGTGCTTGCCTCCTCTTTCAGTTTCATATATTCCCAGCCCTTCAACTACATTGAGCTGCTTGTAATTTCTTGACTGTGTACATTTTCTAATGATCCCTGTTAAAAGAAATTGTTTGAATTTCTACCATGAGAAAAATTTAAGTTCTGTTGTAGATTCCAAGAATAGTTTAACAAGATCCTCAGATATATATGAATATATATTAATATATATTAATGCTTGAGAAGCTCTGATTTATAAATTACAGCTTTTAATTTGTATTTCTCATAAGTTAGGAAAGTTAATGTATATGTGAGCATGTGTTAGTGAAAGTTTATGCATGTATGGTGAGTCAGCCACACTTGTCATACGTCAAATTTAAAACATATGCTAGATCATGCCATTTAATTTTTGCACACTTTTAGTTAATCTGTGTACTCTTTGTTTTTTTCAGGTCGCCATTTCCCAAAACGTCCGAAGCATATGCTTGTAGTAGAAGCAAAGTTTGATGGAGAACAGTTGGCTACTGATCCTGTGGACCACACTGACCAGCCAGAATTTGCTACTGAGTTAGCCTGGGAAATTGATAGGAAATCACTCCATCAGCACAGGTGTTACTGTTTTTAACTTAGATTACCATCTATACTGATCTTTCTAAGGCTTTTAGAAATATTGTCTCTTCAGATAAAAGTAACAGTCTTTTTTCAGTGCTTTTTAATGTGCCAGGAACTATTCCTTAGACAGTACATTGACACTGATGATAACCTCTTACATCAAAGACTAAAATTTTAGTATGCTTTCTGCATCAGTATATGGATAAATAGGTGTAATCATATTCTTGCTAGTTGAGTTTTAAGAAATATAGACTAGATTATTTGACCTAGCAAAATTAAATTACAAGATAATAGACAATCATTTCCAGTCTAAAAGAAGGTCAGTTCAATATAAGAAAAAATATTAATTATATAAATCGTTACAGACTACAGCGTACTCCTATCAAACTCCAGTGCTTTGCCTTGGATCCTGTATCTTCAGCAAAGGAAACCATAGGTTATATTGTTCTGGACTTGAGAACTGCTCAAGAAACAAAACAGGTATTGATGTTTTGTTATTGATCACTACTTTCCATAGAGACTGGATTAATGGAATGAAAAGTGAAATACTGGACATGATGTAGCTCATGGGATTGAGTCAGTGTGACAGTTCCTATGTTTTAGTTGATGAATTCTTTCTATAGTTTGGATCTTGAATGTCCCCCAGAGGCCTTATGTGTTTAGAAATGATTGAATTATGGGAGTTAATTGGATCAAATGAATTGATCCATTAGTGATTTCAGTGCTGTTAAGAGGTGGGTGAGACATGGTAGGGAGGGGCAGATCCCTGGGAGTGTGACTTCCAAGGACTTACTCTTGTCCTAGGCAGTACCATACCCTCTTTGTTTCCTGGCTACATTGAGTGAACAGATTTTTCTCCAGATAAGTCCTCATCGATTTCCTTCCGATACCGACCTAAAACAAACCTCTCCTTAAGTTTTGGGTATCAGTATTGTGTCCCAGCGATTAGAAAGTGACTAAGACGATTTGATTTAGAAAATCTTAGTCTTTAAGTGATTCCTTTGAACTTTTTTCAAGAAGCTTGGCTCAGAATTAAAAACTTTTATCAAAGAAGATATTAAGCTCAGCATTTTCAATTCCTGAGCTTGTATTTTAAAGATGATTGTGCTGTGCTCCTAGTTTTGGTGGATATTCATCACTCTACTTTCCAGTTGTACAAATTAGAAATATGAAAAAGTCTTCCTTGGTGCTTTCTTGTTCCTTCATAGCTGTCTGTTCAGTTGGTTTTTTTTTTTTTTTTTTTTGAGCTCTGTATAATTCTGCTTTTTCATTGCAGCTACTTGACCTAAGCCAACATTTTTTCTTACTTTGGCTGTATAATAGCCTTATAGTTTTGTGGGGTTTTTGCTTCCTATTCCTTGCAAATTATTTTTGAGTCAGGGGTACTTATTATATAACACTAAATGTCTCAGTGAAATTACTCCCCATTTTCATTATCATGGTCAGTGGTCTTCCTTCAGATTGGCTAACATTTGGAAACATTCAGAAGGAATTGAAAGTGTTTTTAATTACTTTAAAAGAGGATTTATTTTCCTCCTCCTCCTTTCCTTTGGGTACTCATCTGTTTTTTCCTCCTAGGCCTCTCCCTGAAATGATTTTCCTTTAGTCTTAGACTCAGAACCAAGAGTTCTGATTGAATCCCTGACATTTCCGTTACCTTACTGGAGGGCATATCTGCAGTTACCTTCATTTCAGAGAAGGTAAATCCTGTGAGGAAGTGTGTATCTGAGGAAAGAGATCATGCCTGTATGTATTCTGGACATATTCTTCATCTTTTTATGCAGTTTTTAAAGGAAGAGTTTGTCGTCATGTTTGTGGTCAAAGTTCAGGGGGGATAATTCAAAAATGCATTAACATTTTTTTCAAGTTTCACAGATTAAGATTTTATACCAGTTCCCCACATTGAATATAATTATTATGTTTTGGAAACTAACATTAATAATAATTATGGGAGGAAGTTTTACAGATTTTTATGAGAAAGTTGATACTATTTTAGCAGGATACCAATCAAATGATTGATGTCTATTGTTTTGTTACACTTTCTCTTTAGATATTTCCTTTCCTTTGTGTTCTTTGGTACTGCTTGTGTCTCTGTCTTTCTCAGAAATTCCTTCAAGTATTTTCTGCATTTCTGGACTCATGGTCTCAAATTTCTTTAGGGATTGTTGGTCATGGAAAAGTTTTACTTCTCTTTCAATTTTCAGGAATAATTTGGCTGGATACAGCAACTTCGGTTGACACTGTTGTGTTCTAAAGCTTGAAAGATTTTGTTCCAGGCTCTCTAGGCTTTTAATTTGCCTTGAGAATCTGTGATAATTCAAATGGGTTTGCCTTGGTCTTTTTTTAATGTCTTTTTTCTTTTACTGCTTTTAATATTCTCTCTTTATGTTGTATTTCTGAGGTTTTGATTATAATAGATAGTGGCGAGTCTCATTGCTGGTTGAGGTCATTTGGTGTTCTTTAATCTTTTTGTGCTTGAAAAATAATTTCTTTTCCTAGATTTGGAAATTTTCTTGCATGATTTCAGTGAATAAAATTTTTATACCTTTCATGCTGTCTTCTGCTCTTTCTCTCGTGTCCAATTCTGAGGTTGGTTCTCTTTGAATCATCCATCAGCTGTTGTATTCAGCTACTTTGCTCATTTCTAATTTTGTTGTCATGCCTAATTATAGCATTTGTTTCCTCAGCCTTGTCTTCAGGGACTGAAATTCTGTCCTCACAATGTTTTAAGTCAACTTCCACTGCTTGCAAATGTATTTTTCATATCCTGAGTGTCAGCGAAATTTCTTTTTAAAATTTCCACTTCTCCATTAAAATATTATTTCATATCCTGCATTTATTTCCTTATTTACCTGACCCAACTTTTTATTTGTGGCTTCTGTATGCTCAGTGAGCTTTGTATCCATGAGGACCACTATTTGTTTAGTAAGTTCCTTTTTAAGTTTGAATTGGCTGTTGGATTCATTTATTTGTTTTTTTATACTTTTTTCCTCTGAGTTCCAATACTTCAGGGCCTATGACATTGGTTTCAGGTGTTTCTGTGTGGGTCCTGTTTCCTTGTCTTCTTACCATATTTCTGTTGTTGAGGGACTTCTCTTTAACGGCTTAGCTGAGCGGATTCTTTGAATAGGTATGAGGGTATGTGGGGTAGCCAAAATAAATTCTTTTGGGTTCTGTGCAGGGAGTAGGCAGTGAGGAAGGACCTAACAGCCTGATGGTTTCTAAGGCACCTTGATCACACCCAGCCCCCTCAGCAAAGCTCTCCTGCCTGTCTTGGCTTCCCTCCCCTGTGGGCAGGGCTCTCCACCATCAGAGGTTCTCCCGCTACACCTGAGCTGTTCAGGGTGCTGACAGCCTTTCCCCTGTCTCTTGTGCCAGTTTCTTCGTAGGCACTGTTTAGGAGTGACCCCCAAAACCCTGATGTGTTCTTCTGAGCCTTTTTTTACTCCAAGCAGTTAAGTTTTTGACTTTTTTTTTTTTTTTTTGAAAATGGTTCCTTGTTAGGTCATTGCCTTTTTTGGCTACTGATCACTGCTTCTGATCTAGGCTCCAGGAGGTTTCTTCTAGGGGAAGAAGCTTTCATTGCATTTGCAGTATGCACTACCCACAGACTCATTTTTGGAGGCTGGAGCTACCAACTGTTGTTAATGCCCACTTCTTCTGGATCTGTACTTACTTTGGTCAGAGGTTCCAGGCTCTGAGCTTTCTTCCATCTGCAGATGCCAGTGGCTCAGGGCTGTTCTCAGTTGGCTGGGTCTGCTTCTTGGGCTGCTGTTTTCCCCTGCTTGTGATATGTTTTTGGGGTTTCTGGCCTTCCTGTGGCCTCCTTTCAATTTTCAGGTGCTCCTTCCACTCCTAGCTAAGTTGAATGGGCAGTTTTTAATTGTAATCTCAACTTTTTAAGTCAGTAAACAAGGAAGAAAACATTGTGTAGCTCTGATACTCATCCACCATATATATAAGTCATCAAAACTACATTAATTTCTGAATACCAGATATTTATCTTATGTTTGCAAGCATAAATATTTGAAATTGGTTAGTAGAATATTTGAAGTTCAAAATAAAGTTGATTTTGTCAAATAAATATGAAATATAGTTTTGTTTTTCTGCATTACATAACTGAAAATCTAACAAATTCTAGCATCATAAGTATCTAATACAAATGTACATTCTGCAAGTTGAAAATATATTTTTGAGGCATATGTTTAAAATTAGAAAAATCTGTCATAGAAATGTTATACAACATAAGTATGATTTAATATAACTTTAAAGTATAAATATATAAAAATAAACTATATTATTTATGTTATGGTTTGGATCCAGAATGTGCCCTGTCTTAGTTACTTTTTCAGCACTGTGGTTCAGTACCTGCCATCCACAACTGTAGGGAGGAAAGGTTTATTTCAGGTCAGCTTCAGAAAGTGACTGTCCATTCACAGGTGGGTGATTGGAAAGTGGTGGAATCACATGGTGGGGCCACAGCTAGAGCCAGAGCCAGAGCCGGGAGACAGAGGTCCTCACACCAGCATGGCAGAACCGAGACCAGTCTAGGGGAAGGGTTGAACCAGCACACACCACTGGGGGTCAGTCCCCAGGCATCCACCCCTTCCAGCCAGGCCCCACCTCCCAACACTGCACTGTATCCATAGGTACATGAAGCTCTTGGGGGATAATCCAGATCCAAATGATGACACCCCTCCAAAGCCTTATATATTTGGAATGTGATTGGATTATGGAGGTTAATTGAATCAGATGAATTAATCTCGATTACCCGTGCAATTAGCAGGTGGAGCCTGGTTTGAGGGGTGGATCATTGGGAACATGACCTAATGTCTTCTTGGTAGCTCATTTCTCACTTTCTACTTCCTGTGTTGCCATGCTACCAACCACTTTCCTCGAGCCAAATAAACCTTTCTTCCTTCAAGTTGTGATTGGTCAGTACTGTTTTTCCAGCAGTGAGAAAGTAACTATGACAATGTATTTTGTCCTTTAAGAAACAAGTTTGTAAGGTTGGGGGTGTAGCTCCGGGTTTGATACCCCAACACTGCATAAAATAGCTGGGCGTGGTGGCAAATGCCTGTAATCCCAGTATTCAGGAAGTAGAGGCAGGAAGATTGATGCGTTTCAGGCCACCCTAGTCTCCATAGTGAATTCAGGACCAGCCTAAACTACAGAGTGACACCCTGTCTTAAAATAAAACAAACAAAAGTAGGTTGCATTTTGTTTTTAACTGATATGGCTAGGCTAATCCTATTTTACTTTTCAAGTATAACTTGAATATAAGATAAGAGTTTTTGGTCTGCACCCATATAAGCCCTGAGTCCTATATATCCTTGTGTAACAATGCTCAGATAAAAGAATGCTGTTTCTGAGTGTTAAAAATGGTACTGCTGCTGACCAGTGATATATGCGTTCTCATGGGCAATGAGTTTTCAAGCTCCTCTGGATATTAGAATTTCTGAGTTTGTTCTACAATGAATATTTAGGTAACTTAGGATACTTTATTCTGTAAGAAGGTCTTTGTGTTACTGTTTGTCAACTATATGGTTCATAACCCAAAATTCTCCCATTGAGCCTTTACTGTATTATTTCTAATTTTTTTAATAGTAAAATTTTTTTTGCTTATTTGGTATAGACAGTAGAATATGACAGGGTGAAAGAATAAAATTAAAAATATGAATCAATCATTTGGAGTTAAGGAAAGAAAACTTTTTACTTAAAGCTGAAAAGAGACTGAAGATGTAAGGGCTAAAAGGTGGAAATATATTCTTTCCTTTAGTATTTTAATCAAAGAAGATAATTTAAATTTTTAAGTAGTTTTTTCAAAAGGAAATTCAGTTGGTTGCTTCCTAAACAGTTAATCTCATTCAAAAAGAAAGTGAGAAAACATTAAAGAGGAGAAATTGCTGAAAAACTACAAGAAATTTTTTAGAAATTGAATGTTTTTAATATTCTTTCCTGTTAACTCTTGTTTTCTGTTTTGTTGTTATTTTCTAGGCACCAAAGTGGTACCAATTGCTGAGTAATAAATACACCAAATTCAAGTCCGAGATACAGATAAGCATCACTTTGGAAACAGATACAAAGGCACCAGTGGATAGTTTTAAAGCAAAGGAAGCTCCCCCAAGAGATGGAAAAGGTTTGTGTGCCATCCCTAACAAGATTTGCTGAAAAGGCCGTCTGGAGTAGAACTTTAGGAAGCAGAGTAGTTGCCATAGGGAAATACATGCCAGGGAGCAGGGCTTCATAGGGAGATACATACCACAGTGATTTTAGGTTACTGCGTTATACAAGTACTGTGACGTCGTCATACATGATGCACTTGCTTTAGCTCTTTGTCTTAGTTATTTTTTTTGTTGCTGTGACTCAATACCCGACATCCACAAATTTGGGAGAAGGAAAGGTTTATTTTAGCTCACAGTTTCAGAAGGTCACAGTCCATTCAGGGGCGGCCGGCAGCAATGGAAGTACATGGCAGAGGCAGAGGTGGAGGCAGCTTCTCAGGACATCATACACAGGAAAGCAAGGTGAGACTAGTCCTAATCCTCAAGGGAGGCAGGAAGCAGCTTATATATTTTTCCAGGTCTCCTCCCAGTGATCAGCCCCTCCTGGATCCAGGTGTGGAAGGTGTGGTAAACCCCCACTACATGCCGTTAATCCTAACTCACACACCTTTAATCCACGCCTCCAGACTAGGCCCCAGTCTACCAACAGCACATGGTTCTGTAGACAGTCCATTAACATTTAAATACATGAGACTTTTGGGAATATTCCAGAGCCAAACCATAATACTCTTATTTACAGACCTTAAAAAAAGTAGAGAAAACTTTTCATTGCTGTGTAGAACAAAGAGAAATTTTGTAATTTTAAAAATTGCTACTGATGAGAATGTTCTTGTGAGTATAGAAAAGCCCTAAAATGAATATAACTATTTCTGTTGGTTAACTCAGCTGTAGTTTAACAAACCGTTCTCTTTTTTCTTATCTTTTTCTTTCTTTACTTTTCCATTCTCCCTTTCCTTCCCTCTTTGTCCTTTTCTGTAATTTCTTTGGAGAGTACGTAGAGTTTTCTTGTACTCCTTGTCCTCACACAGGCACAACCTCATCCACAATCAGTTGATAAATTCACACCATTTTCATCAAAGTCCATAGTTTACATTAGGGTTCGTGCTTGTCCATTTTATGGGTTTTGAAAAGTATATAATGACATATATCTGCCATTGTAGTTATTAAACAGATAGTTTCACTGCCTTCTCTGTGCCCTGCTTATCAATCCTCCCTCTGCCAATCCCCTGATAATAATTTGGATTTACACCCAGAATTTGTGTATTAGAAACTTAATCCCTGAAGTTATATGTTAATAGTATCAGGTGGTGGAACTTTTGGAGGTGTCTGCCTTCATGAATAGATTAATCCTTTGTATGCATTTGTGGATTGGTGTTTTATCAAGGGAATAAGTTAGTTATCGTCATATTGGGTCTATTATCAAAGTCAAGCTGACCGTCTCATGAGCTCACTTGCTATGTGATGCCTCATGCCATCTCATGAGACTCTTTATCAGTAAGAAAGTTCTTACGAAATAAGGGACCTGGGTGTTTAAGTTTTAGTTACTAGAACTAAAAAATTATTTTCTCTATTCGTTTATAACAACAGAAAGTGAACTCAGTCAAATACTGATGTTTTTTACTGTTTGCATATAGTTTTACCTCTTCCACAGTGTCTTATAATTGGAATCATACAATATGAAACCCTTTCAGAGTGATATTATTTCTTTTGGCAGTAAATAGATTTAAGGTCCCTCCATGTCTTTGCATGGCTGTATAGCTCATACCTTTCTGTCTTTGAATAATATTTCATTTTCTTTAAATACCACAATTCATTTATCCTTTCAATGACTAAAGAAAATTTTGGTTGTTTCCATCTTCTGGTTACTATAAACATGTAAGTTTTTCTCTAGACCTGAGTTCTCAGTTCATTGTATAAATACTAATTAGTATGGTTTTTGGATTTTGTGGTCAGCATATGTTTAATTTTCTAAATAAACCCCCAAGCTATCTATCAAAGTAGTTGATTGTTTGGAATTCTCACTATCAGTGGATGAGAGTTCCATAGCCTCGCTAAGTTTGACGGTGTCATTGTGTTGGATTTTGGCTCTTCCTACAGGCACATACTGCTACTTCATATTTCTTTTAGCTTGTCATTCCTCAACAACATGCGATGTTGAGCATGTTTACATATGCTCCTCTGCTGCCCATATATATCTTCTCTGAGGTTTCTCTTCAGGTGTTTGGCCCATTACTAAATGAGACTGTTCGTATTCTTATTGTTTTATGGGTCTCTTGTATGTTTTGGAAAAGTCTTTTATTAAAATGTCTTTTCTACAAATATGTTTTCCCAGTCTGGATAATCATCTTAGTTTCTTGACATTTTCACAAAACGTGGTTTTAAATTTAATGAAAAACAGCTTATCAGTTGTTTAATGCATGCATTGTAATTTTTATCTGTTGTCTTTTGTTACTTCCACACTGTCCTGATTTCTTATTATGGCTTTATAATAACTGAATTTGGGTTGTAGTCATCCCTAGACTTTGTCATTCTCCTTCAGTGTTGACTTGGCTATTCTGGGTCATGTGTTTCTCCATATAAACTTTTGAATCACCTTTGTCGGTATCCAAAAATAATTTGCTAAAATGTTGATTAAGAATGAATTGTTTCTGTATATCAACTTGGAGGAACTGGCATCTTAGGGATATTGAATGTTTCTTTTTGTAAACATGTGCTCTCCGTGTTTTAAGTCTTTCTATTTCTTTATTAGAATTTTGCAGTTTTTCTAAGGCTTTATACATGTTTGTCAGATTTATAGCTAAATATTTCTTTTTGTGGTGTCTTAATGTCAATTGTAGTATATTTTTATTTCATATTCTATTTGTTTATTGTGGTATATTGGAACAATTTTGTCTTCTATGTGTTAACTTTGTGTCCTGCCACCTTGTTATAATAGTTACTAGCTATGGAAGTGTTCTTTTTTCCTTGTCATTCCACATGCCAATTATCTGTGGAATATTGGTCACCTGTTGAAAAGGATAGTATTTCTTTTTTTCTAATATATGTGTACCTATGCGTTTGTATGTGTATCTTTAATATATTTACACATGCATACACACACACCTTGTCATATTACACTAGCAAAGATTTCATGTGTGATGTTGAAAATGTATTATCCCTGATCTTAATGGAAACTTTTTTGAGTTTCTGCCTACTAAATATGATGTTAGCTTCTTTATCAAGTTGAGAAAATTTCCTTCTCATCATAGTGTACTGAGATGTGTGGTTTACTATCAACAGCAGGTGTTTGCTTTTATGAGATGTGTTTTCTACATCTGTTGGTAGAATCATGCAATTTTCATTTTTAGCCTCTTGGTATGATTGATTACATTTATTGATTTTTTGAATGTTATCCAGTCTTGCATATCTGAGATATATTATACTTGGTCATGGTGTATGATTCTTTTTATACTTTGTTGGATTTGATGCTAATATTTTCTTAATTTTTGTGTATATGCTCGTGAGCTAATATTGGTACTTCATTGGATATATATAATCTTAAATTTTTATTTTACTTTCATTTGTTCTCTGATGATCACGTCTTTATGTAAGTCCATATATCTGACCCATCTCATTTTCCTTGTCTCTGAATATTTTTTTTAAACATTGCTTTCAAGACAGAGCCGCTGAACAGATTTTCTCAATTTATGTTTGTTTGAGAAAGTATTTTTTCTCTTTCACTTTTGGAGGATAATTTTTGCTAGATATTGAATCTTAAATTGGTGGGTTTATCTCTTAACACTTTTACTCCACTCTCTTGCTTGTATGGTTGCTGAGAATTTAGATGGAACTCCTGTCTTTGCTTCTTTAGAAGTAAGGTGGTTTTTCAAGATTTTTTTTAAATTTTATTTTTCTGATGCTTGAGTCAGATTTGTCTTCTTATAGGGTTTTTGGCATTTATATTGCTGGATGACCTCTAAGCTTCTTAAATCTAAAATGGCGTGTGGCATTAACTTTGAGGAAATTTTTACTGTTACTTTAAATATTTTTTCTGTTATTTTTTCTTTATTCTGTCTGTTTTGTGGGGCACAATGGTGAAGTGATTAAAATGATTCTTCATTTGGCTTCAGAGTTACTCGCATATCACATGTTTGTAGTTTTAGTATCACAATCTTTATATATATTTTTCCAAAATTTGGGAAGCCCTTTCAAGCTGTTTTTGCTTCCTTTTTACTGTCTCTATAATTTTTCGGCATATTCATGTTTTCTGTAATTATTTGAGCTTATTCATATTTTCTGGTGCAAGATATTCTAGGCTTATTTTGTATTTTCTTTGTCTTGGTCCTAGATTTAGCTGTTTCTCAGGAGTGCTGCTTTCTTATAGTAAAGAATATTTTGAAGTCAAGAGCCAAATTCTAGGTATGCCTGTTGATATTGCAATATCCATGTTCCCAGACCCTTACTGTGTACAAAGTTAGAGAATGTGGGCATGTACTTAAGCGTATATACCTGCATACACAGTTCTGTATGTATGTATTGTCCCAGCCCATTTTATGCTGCATAAAAAAGTAGTCCTGGCTAGGTAATTGTAAAGATCAGAATTTTCTCATAGTCCTGAAGGCTGGAAAGTCCAGGATTAAAGCATTGGCATTTGGTGAGTGCCTGATCACTTAGGTGCACCCACACATGGTGGAAGGCCAAGGACAAGAGAGAAAGTCCCTCTGCCAGGCTCTTTTATAAAGGCATCTAAAAGCCCTTTTACAGGGAAGGAGCTCTTCTAATCACCTCCTAAAAGCCCCACCCCTTAGCACTATGACGTTGATGATTAAGTTTCAACTTGTGAAACATTCATATATATATATATATATATATATATATATATATATATATATATATATTGTTTTCATCTATGTCCTTACTTATTGAGTAACGTGAAGTCACTATTGGTACTTTCACTTCCATTTCTATACTATGAGATTCATTACTAGTTTTCTCTCGTTGTGTACTTGTAACTTTTCCCTGACAGCGATAAACCTGAGTTATTATTTTAATTTCTAAGCTCTGCTGGCCTTATCATATAATGCCCATCTGTATCAAAGAAATTAATGTATCAGAAACTGCTTTGCTTGCAGTGTGTAATTTTGTCTTCTTACTAGCCACATAAAAACTTTGCGGAGGAAAAAATGGAGACCAACAGTGGATATTTTCTGTTATTTTAGTTGTGTGTGTTTTTAAAAAATCTGAAAAGCCCTTGATATCTAGTCATTTTCTAATGAAGGTTATTTGGTTACATTAGTCTGGTATCAAAATTATTTTCTGTTTTTTTTTTTCTTTCTTAGAAACCTATCTAAATGTTTCAGCCTCGCACTCAGGAAGACCCTGTACAAAATAGTCTCCCCTTACCTCTCCAGCCACACCTCTTTCTGTAGGTCCTTCTCACTGTGATCCAGCACACCACATCTCCTTCATCCACAGGCTGCCTCCCTGTGTCTTTGTCCGTGTTGTGCTCTGAATAAAACATGTTTTCACTCTACTGTTCTTTGTTCACTCGTCTCTTGTTTTCTAAATCAGTCTTATCATTTCCCAGCTTAAGTTCTCTAGGAATTTTGTGTTGGATGCTTTTCTTTGTGGTTTGTTAAATTGAAGGTTTTAAAATTTTGTATTAGAATAGTACATACTAAATGAGGATAAATAAAGTTCTGTGGAGAATGTGTAAGAAATTAAAGGAAACCTTTTGGGATAGTAGCTGCAGCCATGAATATTGCCAAGGAAATTTAACAGTCATCTTTTAAAATCTTACAGTGGTATGTGGCTAGCTGTAATTTAATTGAGTTTTTCTCCGTACAGTGCCCATTGGCCTGCCTGGTCTTGACCCAAAGGACATTGTAGCAGTGCTAAATGAGGAAGAAGGCTACCATCAGATTGGCCCAGCAGAGTGTTGCACTGATTTCTTCATTATGTCAGTAACCATAGCATTTGCCACCCAGTTGGAGCAGGTGAGACATTTCCTGAGATTAGTGATTCATGAAGAATTTGAAGACCCTTTTATTTTTAAAACGCTAGTTTTGGTAATAAAAAGATTTGCAATTAAATTTTTAAAAATAGATTCAGAAAATGTTTTTCTTCCTACCAGAAAGCATTTTGACTTTACAGAAACATTAAATTTCAGTATCTTGGTAGTAGGAGAGTAAATTTCAGGATGTAGAAAAACAAGTATCAATAAATGTTACTTGCTTTTGTATCATTATACCATATGGCATTATAAGTACTGATGAAAGAGTTTTTGAATGTGCTGTTTTAAGCATGTACTTTTTGGAGAAATTTTCAATGTCAGAAGCACTTTGTCTCAAAATACTTAATGCTAATCTGTTCTGGGAATGTATTTTCACTTTTTTCTAATGCTAACAAATTACTGAATTATGTGAATATTGGCAGAAGATGAATGACTTGGGTGAGAATCAAGGGACGTTATTATTCTGCACAGCAAGCAACATGAGTGTCAGTATTTTCCTCCTTTCCCCTATCCCAAGTCTCAAGAGCTACGTGGAGGGGCACACAGTGGATTTTGTCACAGCTGAGAAAGATGAATTTGGGGAAGGCATCATTTTTATTGTAAGCAGGGAGTGTAAAGCCCAGGTCTTGTCCAGCAATATATAATGCCTTACTTATTAAGGTTACCAGCAATAAACACCCTTGAGAGGTAGACAGGGCAAACCACAGTCTGGACCTTGCAGTCTCACACACTTAGCAAGCGTGTGCGAGGATTACATTTTAAAAAATTTTGTGTCTCCCTAGGGCATAATTGAAATTTAGTGGTCACGTTTTGCTATTCTGTGTAATAGACATTTTGGCATTTTGTACATACTGCATGTGATTCTACCACAACATTATTATTTTTGTTTTTGAGATGAAGAAACTGATTCTCAGGAAGATTTTACCCACTAAATGATCAAAGCATTTCTCACTATATGGTTGCTTCTTAGTTTTCTGTCACGGTACTAAGAATTGAATCCAGGGCCTTTACACTGAATTATACCCCTAAGACCTTTTTTTTTTTTTTTTTGAAGTATTTATTTATTTAACTTTTAGATGATCACCAAGTTGTTAAATTGCTGAGGCTGGGCTAAAACTTGGCCCTGCCTCAGACTCACAAAATGCTGGTATTACAGGTATATGCTACCATACCTGGTTTTTTACAGTCTTCCTGTTCCCTTGTTAGGCTGTCTTATCTCTTGCAGGATTTAGAATAAGACCAATTTAAAATTGGATTCTCATTCTCATTATTTACTAGCTAGCTCTCTTAACCCTGGCCTTTCTGAGGCTTAATTGTCCTTTGTGTACTCATGGCACTGTCATCTCCACAGATGTACACGAGCGATGTATGTGAGAAGCTGCATTAGGGTGATAAAAGCTGATTGAGCATAATTGACCCCTAGATCTGTAACCAAAACTAATCCAGGGTGAGTTATTGAAGTACACATTGGTCTTTAAAATAAATGCACATGCCCAGGCATACACAAACAATGCACAGATCAATATGAAGGAAGCTGCTATCTTTAAAAAATCTCAGACAAGTTCTTTAAAATGCTGAACAAAATTATCACATGACTCAGCAACTCCACTCTTGATTATTTACCCAAAAGTTTTGAAAATGTATTCACTATTCACAGTAGTTCAGTGGTGAAAACTACACAGATATCCATCAACTGACAAAGTGAATAACAAAGTGTGGTATATCCTTATAATGAAATATTACTCAGCTATAAAAGAAATTAGGTACTGATGTATGCGGCAGTGTACATGAGTATGAAAATAAATCCTGAGTTAAATAAGCCAGGTATCTGCCACGGATTATAGAATTCCATTTTTGTGAAATACCCAGAATAGGCAAAAATTCATAGAGACAGAAAAGCAGATTTGAGGTTTTTCTGGGGCTGAGAGCAAGGAAGAAAATGGGGTATGACTGCTAAATGGTCACACTGTTTCTGTTTGGAATGAAACTACCTTAATTTTTTCTTAACCTAGTCAGAAACAGTGTAGGAAACCATGTAGCAATAAATAACCATCTTTGGATCTAAATCAGTAATTTAGATTAAAGGGGTGAGTTTGGCACGAAGTCTGGATATTGCTAATCTTGCTTCTGCCTCTCCTTCTGTAGTGAAAGTTAAGGGGGAAAAGTCGTCTTTCCAAGTTCTAGGATAATTTTTTATCATTATTTGTGTGTTTGAAATACATACTCATTTCTGTGTTAATTTCACGCAGTTTGAGGAACTGGTGTAATACGCATACGACAGTTCGATTCTCTTTTACTTCCTTTCGCAATTCCTCCTTCCCCATCTCATCATCACCGTGAAGTCAGCCTCTCTATTTACTTTGAGCCGTCTCCTATTGATGGACACATTAAATATTTATAGTTTTTTTGTTTATCAGTGTTCTAGGACAAGAACCTCCTCTTTTCGTTGTATCTGGCCATGAACTAGCAACTCTGAGAAGTAGTATTTACAGTAAAAACTTTTTTCACAGCTGTTAATTCGTAGATCTCTAAGCTATTTTTAATGGAAGACTTAGACTAAATTGTTTTAATAAATACTTTAGCTTAAACTTTTTACCCTTTTATCATTTATAGACTAGAACTTGTGCTAGTAGAATAAAGATATATTGAGATGAGGTATGTGAAAATAGGGAAACCTGTTTAAAATGTTTCACTCTTTTCTTCTAAAAAGAACTTTTATTCATTCATTGGTTGGATAAAATAAAAACTAAAACAACATAAACCTGTTAAGTCTCTTAAGTCTCTGAACTTTTTGGAGATAATACTTTAAAAAATATCAAACTAGTAATTTAGAAATTTTGGGTGGTTAATTTTAAGACTTAAAAAATTAACATTTTAGGAAATATTTTTGGAACACAACAGATGCATGTTTAGTGGAACATTAAGTAATACTCTTTTATTTTCCTTAAATGTTTAGTTAATTCCATGTACCATGAAACTTCCAGAAAGACAGCCTGAGTTTTTTTTTTACTATTCTTTACTGGGAAATGATGTTACAAATGAACCCTTCAATGATTTGATCAACCCAAACTTTGAACCAGAGAGAGCATCTGTTCGCATACGGAGCAGTGTTAACATTCTTCGTGTTTACTTGGCTCTTCAGCCTAAACTACAGGTAAGTAGTACTGGAGATGGTTTTTAAACATTAGTTTAAAAAAAATAGGCATCAGTTTAATACCAAACTAGAGGCTAGTCCTAAATTCATTCATTCTTTCTTTCTTTCTTTCTTTCTTTCTTTCTTTCTTTCTTTCTTTTGAAACAAGCTGTTGCTCTATAGCCCAGGCTGGTCCTGAACTAACTGTGGACACTAGACTGGCCTCAAACTTAGACAATCCTCTTGTCCCAGCCTTCTGAGTACTGGAATTACAGGCATGTGCCACCACACTGAGCTTATTTGGTGCTGGGGAATCGAACCCAGGGCCTTGTGCCCGCTGGGCAAGTGCTTTAATCGCTGTGCCATTCCTGAATTTGTATTTCAGTAATGGAGATCTTTCTGCCATATCTGTTAGTTTGTAAAGTAACTTGGATTCAAATTCACAGTTCTTTTTTATTGTATAGCTTGCATATGTAAAACAGAATAGTAAAATATTAAAGTAACCATAACTCACTGGAAAGACAGAAGGAAGGTTGATAATGTCTAAGTAGAAGTTACTGAGAAAAAAATGAAAAATAATGTAGTTTTAATAGTTATATATGAGAATCATTTTGCACAAGTTAAGTGATTTAGCTTATATTATCCTTTTATAAATCATTTTGTAACTTTTTTCAAAAGAAATTTATGGTATTTAGGAAAGAGGAGATGAAGCCCAATTTTCATTTTTCTTTTTGTTACTAGATCCATCTTTGCTGTGGAGACCAGTCACTGGGAAGTACAGAAATACCTTTAAATGGGTTACTGAAAAACGGCAGTACAGAAATCAATCAGCACCCAGTCACAGTTGAGGGTGCCTTTATCCTTGACCCTCCAAACCGAGCCAAACAAAAGCTGGCGCCTATTCCTCTAGAGCTAGCACCAACTGTGGGAGTGTCTGTGGCTTTGCAGAGAGAAGGCATCAACTCACAGGCAAGTGGTGACCCCTGCATTCCAACCTTGTTTGGTGTTACTCATGATCGCAAAAGTTGAGCCTCAGAAGATTACTTGCCATCAGAGAGTGAACCTTTCAGGAGAGTGCAGTGCCTTCCCCTTTCCAGTTTATAAGTGACTGTACTTAATGCCCTCTTGTCCTTTGGGACAGTATTCTTGTGTAGTAGAACTTATTTTCACTTACTTCCAACTCATAGCCATTCACTGTGGCAGAAGGAAAACTTTGGTAAGAGAATACTTTTAGGCCTAGTTTCTGGGATGGTGCATAAGTGGTATGCTTGTGGCCACCACAGCAAGAACTAAAAGAAAAATCTTGATTCATTTGTTCTTTGTAGTCTTCATACTCTTTAATTGAATGTATATTTTATCATATCTATTTGCAGAATCAACTTTTAACATCTTGTTCTTCAGAGAATCATTTTCTATGTAGATTGTGAATTAGAGATAGAAAAACTGAAGTTTTAAAAAAATATGTGTCTGCATATATATATATATATATATATATATATATATATATGTATGTATGTATGTATGTATGTATTTAAATGAAGTGAATCAAAGGAGAGAAAGATGATCATAGTAGACATTTTGGATTGTGTCTCCTGAGGAGTATAACCTCTATTAATTCCTTTGGGAGGGCTCACTATTCCCGGGGTTGCTGTGCTTGACTTCTTTTCTCAAATGCCCCTTCTGACCCATTAGGACACTTTGGTATTCAGCTCCGGATATTATATTTCTTTTCTGTTCATCTATCTGCCTTTTTCTGGTCCTAGATGCTATAAGGAAAATTCAAATTATGAAGAAAAATAGACTAGGAATATCCAAACTGGGAAAGGAAGTCTTATGTCTTTTTTTTAAAACCAGCACCAAGCTTTTTGCTTGATTATGAAGGAAAGTATTTTGCAAATTGTGCTTTATTTAAAAATTGTTTTTAGTCTTTAATTGAATTAAAGACCCAGAATGGACATGAGCCAGAGCACTCAAAGAAGAACGTCTTAACCCCCACTAAGGAGAAGACATTTACAGGGCCAAAAGCACCCCGAGTGTCCCCTGTTCTGCCTCACATCCAGACACCACCAACCAAAGACGATGCAACTGAAAGTGAAGTGGAAAGCTTGCAGTTTGATAAGGATACAAAACCACATCCAAAGGGTAAGACGTTCTTTTCATATACATTTTAGGTATTGGATCTTGCAGGCATCCAATTAACAAATGACAATGAGAACCTCATAGGTTTTAAGTAATAGTTTTGGATGTTTTAAGAACCACTTTTATGTGGGTGACATAATATCAATTTAAAATATTTGCAATCTATTTAACTTTTTAATAGTTTGCTAAATTAAACTAATAATTTATTTCACATTGGGAATAATATTCAAAATAAAGAATATCCTTCAAATATTCTTAAATAATTCTCTTGAATAAAAAAATTCACTGGAATTTTAGAGGAAAGAACTATTAATTAATAGTTTTCAATTAATTCCTAGAAATTATTTTTGATCTCAAGAGAGTCTGAGCATGCATGTATCTGGTTTTACAACATTTTTCCCTCCATTTCATATGGTTTATAGTTATAATTAGTATATAGTGTAAGTAAGTAGTGGTAGATTTTTTTTTTTTTTTTTTAATGAGACAGGGTTTCACTCTGTAGTCCAAGCTGGTCCTGAATTTACTATGTAGCCCTGGCTGGCCTTGATCTCATTGCAGTTCTTCTGCTTCAGCGTCTCAAGTGCTATGATTATAAGCATGTGCCACCACACTTGGCTTATGAGGTGCTGGGGAATCCATCTCAGGGCCTTGAGCTCCCTAGGGACGCACTTTAACCACTGAGCTACACCTGCAGCTCTGGAGTTAGGACTTTTATGAAGAAGGTTTAGTTGTGTCACATAGCTATAAAACCTGGGCCATTCATGGAATAGCTGCAGTCTATAATGGGTATTTCTAGCTTATCAAATATTAGGTTTTTGTTAGACTATTTTATATGTAGCTAAAATAACTACAACTACTTTGTAAATAGTGATGTAATTCTATCTATACTAAACCTCAAGTATAGCTTTTCAAATACTGTTGGTGCCATTGTGTCTTAGAAATGAGCCAGACATAGCTGCTTCAATTTTGTTTTTATATGTTATATCAAGAGGAACTTATTTATATAATTCTAGAATAGAAGTGAAAACCTAGTTAATTTTGGGTAAGCCACTTCTGAGATACTTGTGTATCAGTTTATATGTTCATAAAACAAAAGTCATATTCCTTGCTTGAAGGCAAATGAAATAAAGACTTTAAATTATCTGAACTACCTTTGAAATTTTATGTTTCCTTTAGGCATTAGTTCTTCCATACCTGCTTCACTGGCACAGCAAGTGGCTGCATCTAATGTTTCAGAAACAGCTTCAGGACAGAAGATTGCTGTTCCTGCAACATCGCATCATTTTTGCTTTTCAATAGACTTAAGGAGTATCCATGGCTTGGAAATTGGTTTTCCAATCAACTGTATATTAAGGTGTGGTTTGGTTTTCTTTGCATATACTTGCCTTTTCTCTAGTTGAATTGCAGACAGAAATGTCATTGTCATCAAAATTATTTTGTTAAGACAGAGTGTCAACAGGGTAAGGCTATATCCTCATAACTTTGAACTTAAACCACTGTGATCTTGGTTATAAAAGAGGGTAACAGTCTTTCTAGAATAATAATTGTAATTTTAGGAGTTCACAATAATCTTTTGATGCTTCCGTTTAAAATGCAATGATACTTGAACTTAATTTTTCTGGAAAGAGGCCTTCTAAGTCAAAATAATGAAAATAATGATAGTAGGGTATCTGATTTTTCTATGAACTGTATTATAATCAGAGGTTGTATTCCTAATACTTGCATTTTATAGTTGTGTATCTAAAAACTTAGTTTAATGAGCTGGCAGTGAAATACATCTACAGTTCCATTTCAAGAATTACATATAAAATGGTGTAATGGTATATACCTGGAAACTAAGGCAGGAATATCACAAGTTTGAGCTCAGTTTGGGCAACTTAATGAGTTAGCAAGACCTTGTTTTGGGAGCAAAGGGTGAAGGGCACTTTGTCAGATGGAGGAGGATGATTACTAGTGATATATTATTAAAAATGGCAGCACCCATCCCAACAAAATAATCAGTCAGGTGGCTTTATACGGTAATCTGTTTTTAATATTATTCCATTAGCTTTAATGACTGAGATATAAATAAAACAATATGTTTGGCAAATTTAGTTTTTCCTTTTCATAAATATCTTTGGAGCACATGTTAACATTTGAAGTAAAGTTGTTCTTTTAGGAAGAAAGTGGGAAGATCTTTGTTAAACCGGGATGATACTCCCAGAGTCCCAGCAGCAGCACATAGCTTCCTGCTGTTCTGTGCAGCATACCTGCTCCTCATAGGATAAGTCAGCTCATTCTTACATTTGAGTCTTCAGTCCTTTGCTTCCTTCCTGTTTCCAAATCATCCATGATTTGGTGTAAATAATGGACAGAATCAGAAGGACCAAGCACTGAGTATGAGAGTGAGTTCATAGAGCTTACAAGAGGGAATCTTTCCATTATAGTTTAAGTTCTGTACTTTGCATTGCTAAGTGCTGAGAATGCTACAGTGTTTTTATTTTGAAATTGAAAAATATTTTCTCTCATACAGTTTTTCTCAGAGGGCTTGTTCCTCTGTCTTAGAAATAGTATCATTACTCCCCCATTCCTCCTTCACTCCTTTAACTGATATCTCACTTATACTGCAGCTAAGGAGTCCGGTTTTGGTATATCTGCTGAGGATATTAGCCAGTAGCATAGAAGCAGGTGGCATGTAAAATTAGATGCTTTGAAGGGAAGCACTCGTACTAATTTTTGTTTTTACTTCTTGCTGTTAAGATCATGTATTTAATCATTACATACCTACATATACCGTCAGGGTGCCAGGTCCACTTAATCAATTTAGTAAGGAAGACTGACTCCAAGAGTCAATACACAGGATGTCTCAAAATTGTTAATTTTTCCTATGTATAGAGTCTTTTAGAACACCCTATACATTTGATTTAGTGCTTGCATGTTTTCTCATACCATTAGTTTACTTCAGAATGATGTCAGATTAATCCTGAGCAAAAAATTTTTATATTTTATAGTTTTAATGTTTTCCCCAAAATTCTTCTTCACTGGTTATGCATTTGCACTACATAATAATTATATTAAAGCTGAGGAATTGGTGCATGTAGATGTGTCACATCTTGATCATTTTTACTTCCCTTCCCCCTCTTTCTACTTTCTTGCCTCTGCAGCCCTTTCATTCTCCACAAAAATCTATCTTCCTGTTTCGTAGCATCACTTTTGTTTTGCTTTTTTGTTTATTAATACTTTGGTTTTCTCATGTAATAGAAATTACACAGTATTCAGTCTTCTGTGTCTGATTCATTTTGCTAAGAATAGTGGTCTCAAGGTGCATCTATTTTGCTACAAATAACATTCAAGTTTATCTTTATGGAACAGTAATACTGCCTTGCGCATGTACACCACATTTTCTTTATCCATTCTTATATTGGTGACACGTCAGCTGCTTTCAAGTTTCAGCTGTTAATGAGTTACGGTATGGAAAACAGGTGTGCACATGCATTCACTTCAGTTGCCCTTTGGTGATTGGGTTCTTTATTTCCTGGAAGTCTATTTTTTCAATACTTTGTATATTCTTGATATTAGCACCCTGTCCAAGAAATAGCTGGCAAAATAATTTTTCCTGCTCTCTTGTTTCCTTTCGTATGCAGAAATTTGTAATACGATAATCCCAGTTGTTGATTCTTGGTGTTACTTCTTGTGCAGTAAGCATTCTGTTGAGAAAGTCATTGCCTGGCTGGTGTCTTCAAGAGTTTTGCCAGCAGGTTCAGTGTTTTCATTTTAATATGTAATTCTTTGACCCATTTTCTTTTGGTTTCAAGATAGGGTGAAAGATGTGGATCTAGATTCATTCTTGTGCATGCTGATACCCATTTTTCCCAGCACGATTTGTAAAGAGGCTATCTTTACTCCCGCATATGTTTTTAGTTCCTATGTCGAAGGTCAGAGAGCTGAAGGTGCATGTGGTTGTTTCTGCATCTTCATTAATGTTCTGTTGGTCTGCCTGTCTTGTTTTTACGTCAGTATGATATGGCTTTTATCACTGGTGCTTTATACTATAACTTGATGTCTGAAATTGTGATGTCTCCTTTTGTCTTGGTGCTTAGGATTCCTTGGGTTGTTCTGGGTCTCTTGATTCCATATACATTTTAGAATTTTTTTTCTAGTCTTGTGAAGAATACTCTTAAGTATTTTGATTATAATTGCATTGAATCTCTGTATCAGCTTTGGTAGTATGGCTATTTTGACAATATTGGTTCTGCCTATCCAAGAACAAGGAATATCTTCCCATTTTCTACCTTCTTCAGTCTCTCTTTCTTTCTCTCTCTGTCTCTTTTTTTAAAGAATGCTGTACTTGCCATTGTGGAGATCTTTTACTTTTTTACTTCTTTGGTTTGTTTGATTCCTAGGTATATAATTTTTTTGATGCTCTATGAATGGAATTGGTTTTCTGATTTCTTTCTTAGTGAGTTCATTGTTGGTGTTGTGCAGGAATGCTTCAGGATTTTGTTATTAATTTTCTGTCCTGCTACTTGGCTGAGTTTGTTTATTCTAAAAATCTTTTGATGAGGTTTTTTGGGGTCTTTATATAAAGGGTCATGTTGTCTGCAAATAACAGTACTTTGACTTCTTATAATTTTTTTTTTAATTTACTTGCTTGATTGCTGTGGTTAAGGTTTTGAGTGCTATGTTGAACAAGAATGATGAGGATGGACACCCTTTGTCTTATTCCTGACTTCATGGGAAATGCTTTTAGTTTTTTTCCATTTAGTATGGCAGAAACTTTGTCGTAAATGGCTTGTACCAGCTTTAAGTGAGGTCCATCTATACGTGTTCTTATTAGGGTTTTTAAATTATGGATTGGTATTGGATTTTGTCAGGGGCTTTTCAGCATCTGTTAAGATGATCCTATGATTTTTGTCCTTAATTCTCTTTGTGTAGTGTAACTTACGAATTTTAAATCATCCTTGCATCTGGGAATGAATCCATCATGGTCATGATACATCATCTTTTTAATAATTTGTTGCACTCCAGGGTGGCTCAACATGCATAAATCAATTAATGTAACAGTCTGCATTACTAAAAGCAAGAACAAAATTCATATGATCATTTCAATTGATGCAAAAAAGACCTTCGACAAAATCCAACATCTATTCATGTTACGAACCTGAGGAAAATTGGTATAGAAGTACCTTTCCTCAACCTGATAGAAGACATATCTGTCAAATCTACTGCAAATATCAGAGTAAATGTGGAGAAATTGGAAACAGAAATACAAGAAGGTTGTCCCCTTTCACCACTCCTACTTAACATAGTTCTCGAAACCCTAACCAGAGCAATCAGGTAAGAAAACGAAATAAAGGGAATACGTATTGGAAAGGAAGAAGTCAGACTATCCTTATATCCAGATGTCATGATTCTCTATACAGAGGACTTCCAAAACCCCACCACGAAACTATTAGAACTAAATAACAAATTGAGCCAAATTACAGGATACAGAGTTAATACAAAAAATTAATAGCATTCTTCATACACTAACAATGAGCTCACTGAGAAAGAGCTGAGAAGAATAATCTCATTCTCAATAGCTCCTCAAAAAATTAAATACCCAGAAGTAAACCTATCTAAGGAGCTGAAGGACTTCTACAAAGAAAGCTATATTTTGCTGAAAAAAGAAGTTGAAGAGGACATTAGGAAATAGACATCCAGATTTGTTCCTAATATTGCCAAAATGACTATACTATCAGATCTGATACACAGATTTCTATGCAGTTCCTATCAAAATACCAACAGTTTTTTTTTTTGATAGAACCTGAAAAATCCTAAAATTCATATGGAACTACAAAAGACCCAGAATAGCCAGAGCAATTCTGAATAATAAGACAAAAGTGCGTGGAATTAAGATTCCAGAAATCAAGTTATGATATGAAGCAACAAAAACAACTGTATGATACAGGCACAGAAACAGACAGATTAACCAGTGGAACAGAACTCAGAATGCAGAGACAATTTCCAATACCCTCAGCTACAAGATCTTTGATAAATTGGCCAAAAACATAAACTGAACAAGGATAGCTTCTTTAATACATGGTGATGGGAGGAGAATTGGTTATCCACATGCAGAAGAATAAATCTAGATGCTCACCTATCACCATGTACCAAAATCAAATCAAAGTGAATCAAAGACCTAGGTATCAAAACTGAAACACTGAACTTCTGGAGGAGAAAAAAGGCAAAAATCTAGAAGATGTAGGCATGGGCAAGGACTTTCTTTAAAGAATACCTGATGCAAAAGAAATGGCCCCCAGAACCAACAAATGGGATTGTATCAAATTGAAGTTTCTGTCAGCGAAGAACACTGTTAACAGGATAAAGAGAATGGGAAATTTTTTTTGCCATCTTCACCTCAGGCAGGAAGCTAATAACTAGAATATATAAGGAACTCAAGAAAAAAACCCTCAAAATCAAAAACACAATTTAAAAAACCTCTCAAAATCAAAGACCCAACTGAAATTAGTAGACAGTTTTCAGATGAATAAGTACAAATGACCAGCAAATAACATGGAAAAATGTTCAACATCCTTAGCCGTTAGAGAAGTGCATATCAGAATATTACTAAGATACAATTTGGATTTGGATTGTTCTAGTTTCTCTAGGTTGCTGAAGTGCATTATTAGATTATTTATTTGAGATTGATCTTTTCTAATGTGTTCATTCATAGCTAAAAATGTGTTTTTAAATACTGTTTTCCTTGTGTCCTATAAATTCTAGTATGATGTACTTCCATTGTCGTTTTGACTCTAGGAGTTTTCTATTTTCTGGTTTATTTTGTGGTTCATTGCTTGTTTAAGAATGTGTTCTTTAGTCTCTATTGATTTGTGTAGTTTCTATGGTTGCTTTGCTGTTTATTTGTAGTTTTATTTTACTATAATCTGACAGTATGCAGGAAAATATTTCAGTTCTGTTGTATTCATTTAAGTGTGCCTTTTGGCCTAGGATATGGTCTATTTTGAAAAAAGGTGTGTTACTGAGTATAAGGTGTGTTCCATTGATTTTGGATGGAACACTCCGTAGATAACTAACTAGTAAGTCCCGTTTTTCCATGATACGTTTTGGCTCTGATATATCTGTTAATCTTTTGTCTGCTTGACCTTCTATTTGTGAGACTGGGATATTGAAGTTCTTTGCTGGATGTGTTTGTCCCTAAAGGTCCTGTGGTTTGTTTCATGAAATTGGCTTGCTCCAACATTGGATGCAGATGTATTTGTAATGGTGAGCTCTTCCTGTTAGGTGTTCCCTTTACCATTATATAGTGTCCATCCTTGACTCTTCTGATCAGTTTTGGCTTGAAATCTGTTGGTCTGAGAATAATATCATTGCTTGTGCTTGTTTTGCGAACCTAGTTATGTTCTTTCTTGAGTGAAATGTGTGTTTTGAAGCCAACAAAATGTTTGATATTTGTTTTTGGTCCATTCTGCAAATCTGTGTTTTGATTGGACAGGTAAGACCACTATTATGGAGAGCTATTATTATGTTTGCTGAATCCTGTCATTTTCTTGGTTTTTAAGTGGTTTTATTTTTTCTTTTGTTTGACTATTCTCCCCTTTTGGTATTTCCTTTCCTCTGAGTTTTGTGTTGCTGCAAGCTTGCCTTCTCTGCCTAACAATGTTAAGGTGTTTTTTGTATTGCTGCTCTGGTGTTCATAAATTTCTTTATAGTTTCTTCATTGTGAGAAAATTTTGCTTACTTCAGTTTTGAAGAATAATTTTGCCAAATACAATAGCTTTGGCTGATACTTGCTTTCTTTCCAAAGCAAAGTCTTCTTTAAGGTTTGTGCTGAGAAATCATAGTTATTTTGATAGGCTTGCCTTTGTAGGTTAATCCGTTTTCCTCTTACAGCTCTTAATATTCTTTGTGTGGAATTTCTTGGATTTTGATTTTGTTGAGTCATGGAGAGACTTTTCTGGCCAGTTATTTGATGTTCTCTTGTAGTTCTATATTAATTTTTTCTAGATTTGGGAAATTTTCTGCTATGATTTTTGGGGAGTAAATTCTTCATACCTTTTATGTTCTCTGATTTTTTTTTTCCTTCATGCTCATAATTCTGAGATTGGTTTTCTCTGAGTGATCCAGTAGCTGTTACATGTACTACCTTGTGGTCTTTTGTTTTTAAAATATCAGTCAATCCATGGTTTAATTTGTCAGCCTTGTCTTCAAGGTCTGATACAAGGTCCACAGAATGTTTGAGTTGGATTCTCATGCTTGCAATAGTATTTTTAATGTTCCAAATTTCAGCTTGATTTTTTTTCAGACTTTGTAATTAATTCTGTACCAAAATGAGCCTTCAGACCTTTAATAGCCTTGATTACCTCCAACAGCTTTTTTGTGTCTCCTGTGAACTCCCTAAACTTTTATCAACTAGGATCTTTGTGTATTTTATACATTCCTTAGCTCATTAAACATCTTTTGGATTTGTTTAAATGTTTCTTGTTTGAGCTGATCAAAAATTTGGTTCACTTAATTTTTAAATTTCTTTCTTAAAAGTTCCTCTATTTTGCGGCTGATTCAATCAGTTTTGGGGGAGTTAGCATTTTTATACCTATCTTACTGCCTGTTTTTTCATGGTTCAAGAGGTTGCAGAACAGTTAAGATAGAGAAAATGTTCTCACTTAGATCTCTTCAGTTAAATTATGTCTTTGGAGTTTCCTTGTGTGTGTTTATATTTAGATATTTATGCCTATATTGAACATACTCAGTTATTAAGTTTATGGGCAATTGTAGTGTCTAATCTTCTACTGATTTGCTGATCCTGTACACCTTTCAGTGAAAAGAAAATTAATTTTAAAAAATTATATGGTGACTTTTGGAATATTCTGTATAAAGGAGAAAAGTAGTTACTTTTCAGAAAAAAAGGAAAATATTGTAGTGCCATAACCCAGTTACTACTCTGTAGAATTTATTAGATGCTGGTCTGTCTTTGATCTGTTTTAAGGGACTTTTTAAAAAATGCTACCATTTAATTTTTTCCTCGGACAGATAAATTTTAGGTTATGATGCTGTACATTGGTATGAAATTGTCAAGCTCTATGAGATCATACTGGACATGAACAACTGACCTACAGGGCTTCCATCGGTCTGCTTTCGGTTTCTTGCCACTGGATGCTGTAGTAGTGGGTAGGGACTGAAGTTCTAAGGCATAAACTCTGAGACGAGATGCCTTTGGTGGGTATATGATTGCATAGGTATTAGGTGAATGCACAAGAGTTTTTGTAGGCAACTTTTACTTGTAACATTGAAACTAATATGAATAATAAGATTGAGGATAAAATTTATCATTGTACCTTATATTTATCTTTAATTTCAAAGCCATGTTCAACTGTAGTCAGGCATTCTCTCATTTAGCCTAGTGTGGTTTTATGATGAGAGTAATGTTATATCACTCTGAGATTCAGTCATACTATATTTGGATGTCTTTTCTTAATCATGAATCTGTTTAAAGAAAAATTACTATGAATGCACTCTTTTGGAGTTGACTATGGCTCATAAAATATCTGAGCATCATTGTGTAAAGAAGATATGTTTCAGGGTTAAATTTAGTGAGCACCTTTTGTGCATTTACTATATGGCAGAAACTCTTCCTGGGAATACAGAAAGTTTTGTGCCCTCAAAGAAATATTAAATGTAGCTCAGTGTTTTTACAGTTTTTTATTTTAAAAATTCAGTGTGTTCTTAACATTCATATTTTCTTCAAAAAATCAGACTCAAAAGTCTCATGTGTAAACTGTAAGTCATTTTATTTCTTAAATTCTAGGTATTCTTATCCATTCTTTGGAAGTGCAGCTCCTATTATGACTAATCCCCCTGTAGAAGTTCGGAAAAATATGGAAGTTTTCCTCCCCCAGTCTTACTGTGCATTTGATTTTGCAACTATGCCTCATCAGCTGCAGGATACCTTCTTAAGGTTTGTATACACTGTGCATACTTTTATTTCTTAACTCTTGAAAATTTGTATTGAAAATTTATGTACTAAAAATATATAGGTTTAAATTCATAGCAGTTTAGATATTTGAGAGTGAAGAGACAGATTTACTGATAATGTCTGTGACATTTGTGCTTTTCCTACAGTTTACGTGTTTCATTATAAAAGACTTTTTTGAGTTTAACTCATTTTCTTGAGTTTAAATATTTGAACTTTGTTAAAACAATCTATTTGTGATGAGGGAGCTTTGTAAAGAGGCTTTCCCTTTTACTGATATGTGGAGATAAATAAAAGTAGTTAACTGTCTGAAATAGATTTTTGAGGAAAATGATATCCTTGAAATCTTTTTATATAAGGAATAATAAAAGGTAGCTATGAATTATATAAACATTTGTAGGGATAGTATTATTTAAAGATTTTCTGTATTGCCTAGAAAGAGGTATAGAAAAGGTAGTAATACTTACGGAATTGTGATTTTTAACTTTTTACGTAACGAAAATATCTGAGTACATTAAGGTATGCTAAGATTTTAGTTCATAAAAGACTAATTAAGAGATGATAGGTATATAAACACACGTTTTTTTCTTTAGGATGCCATTGTTGGTTGAATTATGGCACAAGGATAAAATGAGTAAAGACTTACTCTTGGGGATCGCAAGAATTCAACTTTCTAACATCTTGTCCTCAGAAAAAACACGCTTTCTCGGCTCTAATGGTGAACAGTGTTGGCGTCAAACTTACAGTGAAAGTGTGCCTGTGATAGCAGCACAGGGGTAATGCATTTCACAAAACTGGTTTTTATTTTGCTTTGATACATGTAATGATTCCATATAAAAATCCACAACCTCACAATTTTACCATTTTATGTTCTTTTTTTGCTAATCCTTTTTCTTTGACCTGTAAGGTCTGTATACCAATTTCTTCATTAGGTTTCTTTCATCCATTTTATTTCCTAGAAGTAAAGGATCTTTACTACTATGTCTGATCTTATTCAGATTGCTAAGTATTTTAACTTCCTTCTGTTTAGCTTGAAAGTTTTTAATATGCGGACCTGGATTTTTTTATGGTATTTAAACTTAGTTTTCTAATGTATATTGACATTTTACACTGAGAATAGTTGTGACTTCTTAACATCTGTCTCAAATCTAGAGTCTGAGCAAGTTACAAATATCAATATGGGCAGGGTTTTTATTTTTTTGTTTTTGCCTTTTTGGAGTATTGGGTGTTAACCCACTGTCATTGAGTCTGTAGGCCAGCACTATATCACTGAACTGCATTCTTAGCCGAAGGCAAGTTTCAAAGTATCTAGAACTAAGAAAGAACTCCATTGGTAAAATGCTTGTCTAGTTGGATTTGATCCCTAGCACCTTGCAGCTGTCCAAAAAAAGTAGCAATGGGGGCTGAGGCTTAGTGTTAGCTATTGCTTGGCATGCATACAGTCCTGGGTTAATCCGAATGCCACAGCAATCAAATTTTTCAAAAAAAAAAAATTGGAGGTTTTCAGTTATTTTAACCAACTTATTTATTGAATTATTAGAAGTAATAAAAACTCAAATTTAGTTAAACATATGCCATTTATTTTTAAAATGTAGAGAAAACATAGAAGAAAATAGGGTTGAGGAAAGTCTCAGATCTAAATGTTTTATTGCAATTTCTTTCCTTATTCTTCATATGTAGTCACTTCCAGAAACTGAAAGATTTGATAAAATTTTTATTCACATGGAAGATATGGGAACAGGTGTCTTGGATAATTAGCATTTGGTTACCAAAGTTCTTTTTCATTTCTGAAAAATCATTGAAAATTAGCATTTTTTTCTGTTGTTACAATAGAAATAACAGTAATTACCGCTATTTCAGTAGTGTGTGTTATATTATTTTTATTGCCCTGTTTTGTAGACAGGTGATCTGCCTAAATCAACGCCTCAAATATGCTCAGAATTTTGTCTTTTTTTCTGCTTTATTTTATTTATTCCATACTTTTTCCATGTGTGATATTTGATAAATTAAGAGTTCTGAGATGCATTCATTGAAGTTTTGAGTGAAATACTTGATTGAAAATATTTTTTGTCAAGATTTTGTTCCTCATATGTTTTGCCTTATTTTTATTTTATAATAATAACCAGTATATGTAATTCTGTGATACAGAGAGGTAATTGTTAAGGCCAGAATAATAAATAATTATTCTACTTCTAGAAATTATCCTGGGGCAATGCTTATGTCTTGTAGAAGATTTACATATGAGTGTGTTTATTCCAGGAAAAGTCTACAAAAATTTAAGAGTAATTTATATAATCAAGAGTAAGGAACTGATAATGAATTTATGCAGTAAATTATACTAAATAAATTTTGTAGCAGAAAACCACATTTTGGGATTGGGGATGAAATTCAGTGGTGGAGTACTTGTAAGGTCCTAGTTTAGATACCTTGCACTGAACAATCAAAATAGAAACTCAAAATAGTTTTGAATTAAAGTTGATAGGAGAAGATGCTCCTCTTATAAATTGGATAATAAAGACAGAGCTATCAGTGCTTATGCTTCTGTGTGTACCTACATGGGAAAAAAGAAGAGTAAAGAGATAGACTACATATTGGCAATAGTTATCGGTGGAAAGATTTAACTTCATCTTTTATAATTTTAAATTCTTAAGAAAGTGTGCAGCTGTTTGTCATCTTGTAGTCATTGTTGATTACTCACTTGCCAGGGTGTTTGTGATTAAGTAAAATCGTGTACATGGAGTGTCTTTGAGCTCACCTGAGTGCCATACTTTCAGCAGCAAAAGTGTCAGGTGCAAAAAATGGTGCTTCTCATCACTACAGTGTAGGGGAAATAAAAGGAAGGATGTTATGAAAGTGTTTCTGTTTTTTCTTTATGTCATACAGCTGTTTTGCTTATGTTTCCTGAGTGTCTGAATTTTAAGGTATTTTTATTTTATTTGTAGGTCGAGTAATAGAATAGTAGAGCTTTCTTATACAGTAACTCTAGAAGATTATGGACTAGTGAAAGTACGTGAGATTTTTGTCTCTGATTCGTCTCAGGTAAACAGAACTGAATGTTGTCAAATTATTCCTGAAAAGGGATCAAAAGTATGTTTGTGTGTATTTAAATGTACTTTCCTTCACCTCTTAGGGTTTACCTGCTATACAGCAGAAGCCCTCTTCTCTCCCTCCAGCACCTTGTCCTTCGGAGATCCAGACAGAGCCTCGTGAAACTTTAGAATACAAAGCAGCACTTGAGCTGGAAATGTGGAAGGAGACACAGGAAGACATCTTTGAAAATCAGGTTGCTTTCTAATTTCCCTTTGTTTTCAGAGTATAATTCTCCTTCTCTGTAGCACAGTTTCCTTGCGTGTTCCTGTCTAGTGTCTTAGCTAACAATGCCTTGGTCTTAAAAAATTCTTTTAAAAAATACTTGAAATATGACATTTTGGCAAGTACCGCTCAGAGGGATCTCTCTTCAGTTTTTCTGTCATTGTTGGGCAGAATTAAGAATGAAGGTTATTATTTTAATCTCAAGTTGTTGTTCTGTATATTCTCCTGGAGCCTCGCACCATCAGTTTCCAAACAAGAGAATTAGGAAATAGAACTCACCCTTAGCTTTGTACTTTTCTGAATTACTTTCCTCAATTTCCATGTTTTTAAGAATAATAGAGAATGCCTTAAAAATTAGTGATCAGTATTAGTTCCTTAACTGAAAATATTATTATGTTTATATGAAATATTTGGATCTTTTGGGGTGACTTTATTTTCTTTTATAGCTAAAGCAGAAAGAACTGGCCCATATGCAAGCTCTAGCAGAGGAATGGAAAAAAAGGGACCGAGAAAGGGAATCACTAGTAAAGAAAAAGGTAATAACTTATGTAAAAATATGGAAAGGAAAGGGAAGAGTATTAATGATAATACTTCCTTTTTTCATTAAAGAAAATCTATAGAAGGAATACACTTAGAGTGGGTATATGTTGCCATGGATTAAATGAATGGTCAGGTCAGGAAGGAGGAAGCTTTTCGCTTTAAGGTAGTTTGTGCTTTTTGAATTTTGAAATATGCAAAAAAAAACAGTTTAAAAAAGTGAATAGAGAAAAATCTTGCCTTTATGAAAAAGAAAGCAGCACACTTTAAATATATATGAAAATTACATTATAATCTATAAATTAGTAAAAAGCCTCAGAAGCTTTTGAAGTATTTTAAGAATTAAGTCATAAATCACGTCTTTAAAAATAACATGAGACCATCTAATCTTATTCCAGAAACCATAAATTCAGTTTTTATGCACTTTTATATAAGTTATTGGCTAAAACAGTCCTGACAATGGAGATTTGTTTTCTAGTATTGATGAATATTTCTAATGTGTATCATTTCTCATATTCTTTGGTGATCTCATGTACAGTATACACATAGACACACACAGCACTGTCTTCCAGTCCTGACTTCTTTGGATCCTATACTTGGCCATGTAGCTGTCTCTGCTACTCGACTATGCGAGCATCAAAGCAGGGGTTTTATTGACAATAGGAAGGAGAATATCAAAGATGGGGCCAGGAACCTGGAGATAAGTTGGTAATAAGACAGAAAAATTGATTTGGAAAGTCCAAATTTTTAAAAAATGATCAGTGTATGATGAAAGAAAACCAAGAAAGTCCTAGATCCTGCTTAGGCTAAGCAGGTCGGCCTGTTAACCTAGATAGACTAGAATTTTGGCCTAGAGAAACTGAGGCAGCAGGCTAGAGGCTCAGTGAGAAACTTATTTACAAAAATTTAGCAAAATGTCATATCTGAAACAATAAAAAATTGCCTTTTACTGAATAGCTGCTCTAGCAACTTGTGTAATTCCTAGATGAGAGAGCAAAAGTGACTGAAAGGTTTCAGAGTGATCCTGGAGGATTTTAAGGAAGTAGGTTTTACCTGAGCATAGCGTTTTACTGCCATTCTGTAAGCATGATGATCTTCTTTCTTAAAGTGGAAATTTCTGCTTTGGATTGATATATGTAAGTCTCTTCTTTGCTCTTCTTAGATCATTTTCAGTAAAATAATACATATTTTAGATTCATATGTTTTGGATATGGGAAGAGGGTGAAGTAACTTTTACTCTATCTTAGGTTGCTGAATATAGTATTCTGGAAGGAAAACTTCAGAAAACCCTCATTGACTTAGAGAAACGAGAGCAACAGCTTGCCAGTGCAGAATCAGAGGTACTTCATTTATCATGTATTTATTTCACGGAATCCATGAAGTTCATACTCTTCATTTGTGTTTCATACATGATATAGCATGTGCTATGGAAATTGTTTTTCAGACTTAGGGAGAACATCCTATTCAACTAGGTAAATGATGTCATATGTTTGGGATAGGTAGAAATGAGTAAAAAAAAAGGGTTTATTTGAAATCGTCAAGTGTCATTTAGCTAACTTCTCTGACTTCTACAATAGTGGAGGTTTTCTTAGTTAATTTTCTCATTATGTGGAGGAAATGGTTAGTTTTATTGTGTAGAGAAATATACTTTGGGCTCAAGAGCATAAAATCCTGTCATTTTTTTTTTATCAGAGAGAAGGGCATTTCTCCTTTTCTTGCCCATTAAAGAAGGTATGATACCTTATATTAGCATTGTGCCTAATTAGCATTTTATCAGAACTTAATTAAATTCTACTCTAAAAACTTTGTGTAATGTTCATTTTAAAATAAGTAGGATTTTCTCGCATTGAAGGTGTATGTCCTTTCTCTAATCATAATGCTAAAATATTCTCAGCAAATTACCTAACCTTATCTTTATACAGTTTCTGTGATTTAAATGATTTAAGTGATTAAACTTAAAATATATCATCTAAGTATTAGACAGGGAATTAGAAATTTCTGGTAGAAGAAAAGAAACTCAAGTACAATACGCTTATGTAATAAAAAGGACTTTATTTAAATAGGAAATTTAAGTGATTAGGACCTTCTCAGAAAAGATCATACATGCACTTATTATATACTTTTATATTAGTATTGATTAAAAATTATTTCTAGAGGCTAGAGGAATAGCTCAACAGTTAAAACGCTTGGCTAGCAAGTACTATGCAAACTCTGAATACCTGAGTTCCATTCCTCAACATCACATGAGCTGGACGTGGTGGTGTACTCCTCTAATCCCAGCACTCTGTAATCCCAGCTCTTGGGAGGTTAAGGCAAGTGGATTGTGTCTGGGCTATATAGTAAGTTCAGAACCAGCCTGGACTGCAGAATGAGACCCTGTCTCAAAAAAAAAAAATTGTTCCTAAAATCTATGTATTCATTGATAAGCTAACTCTGACAAAAAGTATGTGAAAATAAATTTGTAAATATTCTGAACATTTGATTGAAAATAGGAATATTAGACTATTCAGCAGTATAATTAATGAAGCTAGTCTTATGTCAGCCTCTTAAAGATTTTTTTGTTTTAAGCTTCAGAGAGAGAAAAAGGAACTGCAATCAGAACGTGAAAGGAACTTGCAAGAGCTTCAGGACTGTATCCGCAGGGCCAGAGAAGACTGTGCTCACCAAGTAGAACTGGAAAAGTTAAAGATCAAGCAGCTGGAAGAGGATAAACACCGACTCCAAAAACAGGTTCTCTTTCTACACTCACAACTAGTGTGCATTCAAGAAATTGATCACTACAAAGTGATAAAATTCACTGTGGTTTGGATTCCTAGTCATATAATTTTGCACTCAGATTCAAATTTATTTTAAGTTGTATCTAGCTTTTCTAAGATAAAGCTAAAGCCGGATTACAATGATATTCTTTTATAACTGTTCACATGAATTGTGTTATATTTCAAGTAACATGAGATTTTTTCTGGTGAGTTTCCATCTAGCAAAGATAGATATTTATATAATACTGGGCCAATTCAGCTAAGAACCAAGTTTAACTAGAGAATTATCCATCCCCCTGTCCGTCTCCTCCCCTCAGAGTATACCTCAAGACCCTCCCACTCTGCTTTCTGGCTCCATTGCTCCAGCAGGCCAGTTGTCAGATGGCCAAGTCACTAAATTTGGGGAGCATTTTTAATTTCTTACTAAAACTTAGCAATATCATCATTTCATTGTCTTTTTCTCTTCTCAGCTCATATTTCACCACTTTGCTTGTTTTCCTCCATCTTTCTGGACACCCTTCATTTTCTCTTGCAGGCTCACCTTTCTTTAGCCAATTCATGTTAGACTTCCTGCAAACTGAGGACTTGCTTTTTACTAAATAATTTTATCCATACTTATGACTTCAGAGACAGTCTGTACATCTGGAACTTGAATGCTTATTTTCAGGACCTTTTCTTTACTCTCTTCTCACATATATCAGATTTCTTATAGATGTCTATGTAGATGTTTTAAAGGCATTTTTAACTCCCTGATGATTTTCCTGTCCATACCTGATCATCCATTAGTTAGTGTTTTTAATTTCAGTAGGGGCCATATCCAGCCACATGTTTCAGCCAGAATATTTTTGAAATTTATGAATTATAATAAATTTTTCTCTGAACCCTTTTGGTGTCTTCTTACTGCTCATACATTAAAGATCACAATTACTACCGTGCTCCACAGGCTTTTGCCTAATTTGAACCCAACCTGTCTTTCCAATCTTATCTCCTCTTTCATTTCTAGAATGTGCCCTCCAGCCCTATTGGTCTTTTCTCAGGACCTCAGGCATGCCATGCTTGCTTCCTTCATGAGATTTTCATGTGTGCTGATTTATCTGGGCCTTGTAAACTCTGTTCATTCTTAGGTTTTCAGCTAATGCATCATGTATCCCAAGAAATTCTTCTTGACCCTTGTTCACAAGTCTAGGTCAAGTTTTTGTTATGTGCTGCCATGGAATATTACTTTCTTGTTCTTTTTCCCTATGCTTCATCAGTTTTCATTTTCATTAGCATGGTAATTTAATCAGTACGAGATTATTTGCACCATAAAAATCATTTTGGTTTATAGCTATATGCCGGGAGCCCAGCCCAGTTGTCAACAATGATAAGGACTCAATAAATATTTGTAGGAAAAAATAATAAGCTGTTAAAAGTTAAGCTTATCTTTCTTGAAAAAAATTGAGTGTAGATTAGATATGCATGATGAATGTCTTGAAAGTCTCAATGTATTTTGTCACAAAGAACAGCTTTCATAGCAGTTCAGGGTCAGTTACAGTCACATTTACATGGTTGTAAAGATTAACTTGATTGTTACTGTGGGGTTCTTATTTAAAATGTAAAAAAGTTTTGTAAAAGTGGGTGATCATCAAGTAATTTGCAATTAATTTTCATTTATCAGCAAGAACTAGCCACATAATGAGTTCAGGGCCAGCTGCACAAAAGAGTGAGACCCTGTCTCAAAGAAAAGGAAGAATAAAAAACATACTGTTAAATTGAGACCTAAACTACATATATGATTGTTATTAAATGGTTATAAATACTTTTTAAAATACAGCTTAATGATGCTGAAAATAAGTATAAGACTTTGGAAAAGGAGTTCCAGCAGTTTAAGGATCAACAGAGCAGCAAACCAGAAATCCGTCTACAGTCTGAAATAAATCTTCTCACCTTGGAAAAGGTACCCTGTCCATTTTTTGACAGCTTAATGTAGTGTAGGTATATACAGTGAAATAATTTTTAAATGTTTTCTAACATCAGTATCAGAATTCATGGATCATGACATTGTTAGGGCTTGAATTTTTTGGTATAACTTATAACTAGAATATTTTTTTGCAAACAGAACTAGCTGTAGCAATAATCAGTTGGTCAAAGAACCATTTTTAAGTTGTTTACTGAAACCAGGAAAAGCGTGAAGTCACCGTCTGGTCACAAATGGTCCAATTTGGATACCTATTTTGCTCTCACTTTTGTGTCATTAGATCCTCTGATTTTTCCCAGGGTCATACTGCTGACCTAGTTTTTGGTTGCCATTGTGGATGCTCTGTATTTATCACTCCTGCCTGGATTTGATGTCCCGAGTGGAAGCATTGGTGAACATCACAGACCTGTGCTGTAGCTGTTGGCTTGGAAGAAGGGTTATCCGTCCGGGTCTGTTCTCTGTGTTTGGAAGCCATTCCCTGCCTCTCACTCAATCGGAATTCCCTTGCAAACTGAATGTACAGGGAATAGGCATTAAAAAATGAGTAGCATCCAACAGGCAATTTCAGTTTGACAGTATGTAGGGGAGATCTCTGAGAAGAGGAGGAGGCAGTGATAAGAAGAGCCACGAGGCATGTGTCTAGGATGCACAGGCGTTCTAATCAGACTAAGCCTAGGTTCTCCGAGGAAGAAGACCAGCTCTAGAGTGTAACGGGAGAAGAATGCACCAGATGATGTGAAAATAAACCTTTATGTGGCGAGGAGCTCAGGTTTTGTTTTCTCCTGTAACTAAAGAATTGTGGGTAATAGCTCGAAGCATGAACACAGAGTTGTATGACTTTGGCTTAAATTCTAGCTCTGCCCTTTAGTAGCTGTGTCACTTTGGACACTTTCTTTCACCACTTATTCTGTCTTTTAAATGGGGCTAATAAGGTTGACAAAAGAATTAATTGAGTTGATCAGTGTACTGCTTAGCATAGGAGCTGGGATACTTGTACTTAACAGTAAGCTATTACTTACAAACAAAATTTTAAATAACAAGATACCATTGAAACACTTTAAGTATGGTAACAATTTTAGCCTTGCATTAAGCAGTTTTTTCAACAAATATATACGAAATGTGTGTAAGGGTATAAAACCTGTCTCTTTCTAAAGACCCACATAATCAGTTGCTTACTCAAAATATATTTTTGAATGCCTTAGAACAACATTCCTCAGACTTTTTTTCTTTATGAGCCTGTATCTTAAGAAAAAGAGGATTTGTTTATGTTATTTTGGAGCTAATAATTAAAAATCATTGAGGACTCCAAGGTACTAATATTATTAATTAACATTTTAAGAATTAAAGCTTTACTTGTTTCAAATCATTTATTCTTTATTAAAATTAAACCCAACATAGATTAACATTGTTAATAGGAAGAGCTGTTTTCTAAAACAAAAGATTAGAAGAGTGGCATAGACCTTTTTGGACTCTAGTGTCTGGGTAATAGAAGATAGCTGAATTCTTACGTCTGTTTCTGTTGTGATATCACACATCATGTAGCTTTTAGAAAGCTCCATTGTACAATCATAAAAGAATGACAGTAGAAAATATAAGTAATGTCCTGGTATTATTATGAAAATAGTTTTGACCTCTGGATTCTTTAAGATCAAAACTAGTATTCAAGGTAGCGCAGAATGCCAAATCTGAACTCAGTCACCCCTGGAAACTAGTTTCAGCTAGTGTTTCTGAACTCCATAAGTGCTTCTGTAGCCTGCTAGCTTTTCGTGCTGTCTTTGAATCTTTATATACCACATTCATTTAATTGTAAAGCTCACATACTTGGACAGTCTCATCATTTAATCACATTTGGCCATTTCTTCATTTTTCTGCCAGTGAACCTGAGTCGAGTTCAACTTTTCTCACCCTTTTTTGATGAAGCCAGTGTTAAAGTATTTGTTTATTTCTGCTTATATAGTTTTTCTGTAATGTCTACCAGGAACACGAGAAGTACTCATTCTTTTGTCATATCTTATACAATAACTAGATATCATAAGAAATTTCCATTTTGTCACGAACAAATTAAAACAAATACCAAAATTATAGCAAGTCATCTCTGCATATGAATTGATTGAATAGATAACAAACATCATAAAAATAGATTTTAAATGATTAAAATTTTTCCAATGACAGTACCATGAATTCATTAAGAGAGAATTTTATGCCTCTGTGTTATACCTAGTAAATATTTAGTGTTTGAGTGCCTGGTAAAACAAGATTTCAACTTTTAGTAATTCTTTGTAAGTCTTTTCGGAGCCAGAAGAGGGCAGAGTATTTCTTAAATAGTAGCAGAAGTAAAAGCACAAGAAGAAAGACTTAAGTAAAAAAAAAAAAAAAAATACCTAAGCTAGTCTGAGAGTTCTGGTTATGTCTGATGAAGGGCTTTTTTCTCTGTTGTTTTCAGTACAACACAGATATTCCCAGTTTTGGTAAAGGTTCTAAAAAAATCAGTTACCCTAAAAAATAAAATACAGAACACATGTAAGTAATAGTAGGCTATATAGAGATTGAATAGACAGAAAACATATTAAAAGAATACAGAGATTTTTTAGTGAAGCTAAAATTTATGTAGTATATTTAAGAATATCTGATATCTGTTGTTTGCCCACACTTAGGGCAAATGACAAAGATAGGAGAAAATTATGCTAGCTTTTGGGGATTCCAGTAAGTGACTGGTTAATTAAATACAAAAGAACATGACATAAACTTTTTTCAATGAAGAAAAGAGAAACCATTGATGTTTAGGATCTAGAAAGGATGTAGGTGTGAGGAGAGTGCAAATCTAGTTGGAGTAGAGGGTTGTCTGTTGAAAGAAAGCTGAGCCTGTGATGTGGAAATCATATTTCAGTGTCTTGAATCCTAGGCAGAAGAGTAGAATTTATACAATAGGCAAATGTTAGCTAGAGGTATTTAGTAGATTGTGGTGGCTTACAGAGTTTATAGGCAGAGTTGGAGCCGAGGAGACGAGACCTGCTCAGAGGCAAGATAAATTGAGAAGAGATTTTTTTTATGGAAGTGACAGTAGAATATAAAGGAATAAAATGTGTAATTATTTCAAGGGAAAAATCTGTAGTTCCTTGTGACAGATTGGTCTCGGGAAAAGGGAATAAAGGACAATATCATACTTCCTGTAGAGAACTAGAGTTGTGGAACTATCAGGGAGAAATGGGGAAATTGGACACTAGTGAATGCTAATCTATGCTTTTAGTCTTAAATTGAATCTAGGTCCTGAACTAAGTTTTCTTTTCAGAAATATGTAATTTGGTTTATGGTTCTTTGCTTGAATCATGGGCCAAAGAAACCTTATTTATGTAAAAACCTAAGTGCTAAGTTTTCCAGGAGTCTCTTATAGTTGAGTGCTCTATCCCACAGCTACAAAGATTTCTTCTTTTTTTTTTTTTTAATTCTGAGGTATGGCCTGTTGTTAAATTATCAAGTAATGTGTATAAATCTTTGGGGCATAAGTGGAAGAGATTAGCTCTCATAGTCTTAGTAATATTATTCAACTTAAAATGCTTGAGTCTAGTTGTAATATATCAACACAACTAAATCCAAGCACTAGGGATTTGTAAAGCAGAAAAGACCTTGACTCTGTGTAGTCATATATTACTACAGAGAATGTTCTGGTCTTTTCTAAAGGGAATTTGGCAGACACCTTTTTTTTCATTTTATTTTCATCTGATTTTTCTAAAGTTGGAATTTTTATAGTGTCTTCAGTTTGTAAAACATTAGGAGTTGTACGTATGGGAAAAACTAGATTTAATATAAAAAATTTAAAAGTAACAATATTTTACTGCAATTCAAGCAAATTATTGCATTATCACTTAACAGTAAAATTGTCTGTTGGCTACATGAATTTGTTTGGTACTTGGTTTGAAACACTGAGTGAGTACATTCCAAAACATAGCCAAGTTGGCTTCAGTTCAGGTACAACAGATTGCCTGCTGCAAGTATAAATAACCATATTTTTTAATTGAATCACTTTAGTGTTTTTCTTTATATATTTGAGGAAAAATAGAGAAAAGTTCGATGTGTGTTATTAAGAAACATATTTTTCTTACTCTCGGGTTTATTTTAACATTCTTAAAATATTTTTGACTTTGTACTCTCAGTAAATTACTTTCTGATAAAACATTTCACTGTTCCCAGTGTCCCTTGATTTTGCCAAGATACAGTTATAAAAGTATTTCTACTAGCTCTCTTCATTATAAGACAAAGTTCCACATAATGATAGGCCTCCAAAAGGAAAATTTGGTTTCTAAGATTTAGCGTGCCAACTAAATTGAAATGTTAACAGAACTGCTTTTTGTAAAAAATGAATGTGTTTTTCCCTCAATGTAATATACATGTTTAAATACATTTATAGTAACTGTCTGGAGGTTAAAACTAATTCAGTTCTTTTTAATATAGACTGTAAGGCAATAAAAATAAGACTATATTTTAAACAAGAAAATGTTCATGTGCCATAATATTTATAGTAAATTATATAACAGTTTTAGATGATGTCGTATGTTACACTGTATAAACTCTTTCCTTAAGCCAGACTCTTTGTATATATTATCTTTCAGTGATTGTACACAGTGGTATAGTGTTTCACTTGATATGATTTTAATCACTGTTAGGTTGAACTTGAAAGAAAGTTGGAATCTGCTACTAAGTCTAAACTGCATTATAAGCAGCAATGGGGACGAGCTTTGAAAGAACTTGCCAGACTTAAACAGGTATGTAATTTATAGCTTATTCTTTTTATAACTTTTTTTTTAGTAGTGTATTTGAAAATATCTTTTATGTTCACATATCTGCAGTTGAAACTCCACTGCTATTTTTTGAAATTAGGGGCTTTTTAAAAATGTGCTATATGCATGATGTTTTTTCATAATAATTACACTCAAAATTTTAGATCTTTCTAATTGCTAATTATTCCCTTCTCTAGGAGGAGTTGGTAATAATTTATTTTATGTTCATTTACTAAACAAGCACTTTTTTCTCATTTACCTTTCTATTGGAAGTACTTGAAAGGAATTGCAATTTAAGGATAGCTTAAATTTACCATGTTCTCAAATTTAAGAACCTTTCAACTTTTATTTCTTGGAAGACAATAATAATTCAGTGAGGAAGAGCAATAAGAGACTTCTTGCATAATGTTTAAGAGTTTAAAAACCTCTTCTTAGTTTTCTGAGTTTGCCTTATTTATTTCTTCTTACTGTTAGACAGCAAATATTATTAGCTTCATGACAAATTAATCTTAATTGTGGGCATAATTTCTCTAAATGATTAAAATCAGAGAAAGTATGAGCAAGATTTTTATTTTTAGTTTAGTTTATTTGGCCTAAAACTAATAGTGAGAACTCTGCGAAAGCTATGCAGAACAAGAAAGGGAAAGTTCATCTGTTTTGTAGGACTTATGAAAGGTATTGTATGAGAGGTAATTGAGATGGACCTCAAGATGAGTAGGTGGGATTAGAATAGAAGAATTGTGACTTAGGAAACCGGTGGAGAAATATAATAGATATAATATAATAGATATATAGATATATATAATAGAGTGATCGTAGAAAAAGAATCATGAAGTGGAAAGCATAAACTGTTTTTGTAAAACACAAAAGAGCCCATATTAGACATCATTTCAGCTGATAAGGTTTGTAACTTAAGTAGCGGAGCAGTGCAGCAAGATTCTTGTTGACGGTGATACCAAGGAAATAAGCCATAGTCTCTAGATAAAGTGTTTCCAGTGTTGGAAATACAGTTAGTAAGAAGATAATTGGAGTGTGTGAAAGAGATAGATTTATAAACATACATGTTTTTAGTTTTATAGAAAAATTCTGTAGCACTGAAAAATAGGCGTCTGTTGTTGGGAATATGATTGGGCTTAGAAATGGAGACAGTCATTTGCAGGGAAGATACTTGAAGCTACGCAACAAAGAAAATAAAATTCTTATGTTTAAGGAAAAGGGAGGAAAGTTAATGAAGAGAATAGCATCTTGAAAGGAGTGAAGATCATTGTATGATGCTGGAAGAGCTGTTAGTATGTGAGGGCACTGTGCCCTCAGCTAAATAAGCCCTTCACATGTTTTCATTTAATCCTAACCAAGGTCCTTATATAGTAGGGAATACTATTTTCATTTTGTAAAAGAAGGCACTGACACTTGACGTTAAATTGCATATGGTCACAGAAGAGGTACTGAAAAAGCTAGAATTAAAAGTCATTTGACCAAGACCCAGGCTCTTTCTCTTTCAGAGTAATTACAGTCTCCATGTATAAAAGCCTTAGTGAAAAAATTTTCAGGGGAAGAGTGAGTGATGGGAGGGTAGGAGTTTCTGATGTGAGTGTTCAGCCGTAGTAGTCCTGAGATCGCATACCCTAGCAAGGAAATAACATCATTGACGGTTAGGCCAGCTCTGGTATTGAGAATTGAAATGGTTTTAAGGGAGAAGAAGCTAATACAGAGTCATGATTCCATGATATCTAGGTAACAGTATAATAGGAGTGGAATTGGAAGCAAGAAAGTAATGTAAGAATAAACTGTTAAGAATAACAGGGTACAATTCTATCAGCACCATTAGTAGTAGTTAAGTACGTGGCCTTAGCGTCCGTGAGCTGGGTAGAATGTTGGCCCTACCTCTGTGACTTTGGTAATTTAACTTCTCTGACTTGTGTTGTTTGCACAAGAAATTTTTTGCAAGTTGTTTTGAGTATTAAATATGTGCACTATAAAATGTTTAATTCAGTGTTTGATAATATAGTTACTGTTCTTGAAAGACGATAAGCCATAAAACATATGTAGGGTTCTTGCTTTTAGTGCGTGAGGGCTCAACTAAATGTCAACGTTTGGTATTGACGACCAGAACAGATACAGAAACTGTCACTGAGTAGCTGTTCAAAAACATGATAGTCATCAACAACACTGAAATTTTTATATGTGAAGAACAGAGATATTGCCTTATAATGACAGTGGTAAGAAAGGGACAGAGAAAGGGAACAGAATATTTTGAGTATAAAAGTAGTTTGTGTTTGCTTCTAGTTTTAACAGACGTTTTGTAGAAACTATCCAGTAGAGTAAAGTAAGGGCTGACAGCACAGCTGTGTGAGTGTCCGGAGGTGAGCTTCTAAGGTCTGGGAACAAGGGATGTGAGTAAATAGAGTCTGAAGGACCTCGGGAGGGAAGAAGCTCATTCACTAAGTGCATATTGAGAGCCCCCTGTGAACCTTGCACAATACTAGGTACTATGGATACTGCATTTGTCTCCCATGAACTTAAAGTTCATCTACCACTGGATTCTAAAAGAGAAGCAGACATCTCAGAGATAAAATGTTTCAATTTAACAGTTAGGTTGGAAATCCTTTCAAGTTTTTTTCCCCATTTTATTGATACGTATAAATGCAATACATAATGTTTACATTGACCTGAAGTATTTTGTGCATATACATGTTGTGGCAAAATTACAAATCTTTCCCCTCTCCCTTTTTCCACCCTGCCACTTCCTCCCCTTCCCTTTCAGGTTTTAAAATAGAGTTGAAAAGTGTGTCTACATTGAAAGAGCTGAGCAGGAAATAAGAGGCTAATACAGTGGTAGTTAGTTATAAGGCATTACCAAAAGTAACTGGAAAGATGCAACAGTGTTAGCTATCAAGCGATTTCCTTGGGAGAAATAAATAATCATTAATAATTGTTGAGACATAGTTTAGTTGATCTTTTCACTTTATGTACATATGTATATGTTATAAGTTACATTCTAAGTTTTTCACCATTGGAGTGGTTTTTTAAATATATGTAAAATTTGATTAGAATGTTCTAAATTCATAGCTCATTTGTTTTACACTGACATATAGAGATAGTTTCTTTATAAAGGAGATTCAGTATGAAATGCTTCCACCCAAGAGTTTCCTAGCACATTTATCCTCATACATTCTGCTATCTTTTAGGGCTTTCCATCTCATCCAGGCATGTCTGGCCTGCCTTGTTTCCCCCTTGTGTTTTTGCATAAAGGACATTGTCTTGATTGCCTTGGACAACTCTGTATATAGTTAATGTACATAATTAAATACTAAAACTTCCTTTAAAAAATTTTATAACACTAAAAATAAATCAAGGACAAAAAAGAAGGCAGGCCACAAGTGGTCACACCTGATTTAATCTTTTTTTATTCTTCCTTCCCATGTATTTTCTACTGCCTAGCCCAAAGACCATTGGCAAATTAATTTTAGCTATTTGTTTCTAATAAGAGAAACGATCTCAAAAGTTCAGATGCCCTGTGTTTGCTTTTTTACTATAGGTCATTTTGATTCCTTATCCCACAAACTTTCTGCTTTAGAAACTAACACTGCAAACTGATTTTGAGGTCATTGGGAATCGTGGATGCTCTACAGACCACATTGAGATGTAACAATTTAGGAAGAAAATTAATAGACCTTGGGATCACCATAATGAATTGTGCTTTGCCAGTAATGGGTTTTTGTAAGAGTAAAACTAATAACTAGATCAAATTGGTACACTTCTTATGTGCAAAAATTACCTCAAAGATTTTTTTCTAATTTTTTTATTAAAAACACACTGAATATGAAATTGAAATTGTCTGTCTGCTTTTGTTCAGAGGATTGTTTGTACAACTTCTTGTTTAAATTGGATTAGGACCATGTTAATTTTACATTGCCTCTGGTGAATAGCCACGAGGCTGTAATCTCTGCCAATAATTTGTCACATCAAAACCCTTTGGAGGGCTACACAAAACATTTGTGTAGTATGGATTAGATGGTGAAAGCCATATCTTAGATTGTTAATAAATGTTAATGACAAAATCCAGCTGGTAAAGCTTGGAAATAAGATCTAATGCTTGGTGCCCCTTGCCAAAAGAATGTTTAAACAGATTTCCATTACTCAAAGGTGACCTAGTATAATCAATTTGTGAATTAAAGTATCGTAACCTTCTAATTATTTAGGGGAAAAAAAACTGCCCTTCTGAATCACAGCTGTAAAAATGTGCATTTCCAAGTTGTAAGCTTTGTAAAGCTTTTTCTTTACAGCTGGGACAGCAACAGCTGTAAAGTGTTTAAAAAAAATATGAGCCCTGATTTAGAAAACTAAAAATGATACCCTTACATTTGGAGTTTGGTATCTGAGGATATAGTTAAACATTCTACTTGCCTGACTTTCAGGGAGCATTTTAGTTTCTAATTTTTCCCCTGCTTTGTGAAAATGTACTACAGTAATATTTTAAAACCAAAACAAGTACTTAAATTGTCCTACAATCACCTGAGTTATGATTGTTTGCTCTAGTCCTCATGTTCGAAATAGTATTCTTACATATTTATCTAAGAACAGTTCATAACACCTTAAAATGTAGCTGTGTAAGCAGAATAAAAGCCATTACGTTTTAAAATAGTCATTGTCATAAAATATGAATTTGTTTTTTTAAAAAATCCAACAATTTTATGTCAGATGCATTAAAAGTAGGTATGTTTGTTCTCCAGACAGGAAACAGAACTAATATTATGGATAGTGTGAGTGTCCCTTACCATATTTGTGCACAGTAGATCTGTTTAAAACTAAGCTGATATATTTAGTTAAAACAACACAGACTCCATCGGCTGACATCAGCACTATCTTGTCCAGCCTCCTGCTTATCCACTCCGAGTAATTAATTTGATTAATTTATAAGTAATTTAGCCAAGGATGGGATGTAAATCTTTGTTTAAGAAAACACTTGGAGGTCCAAGTCTTGGTTAAAAACTGTGTCTTGAAAGCATCCAGGCCCTCCTACTGACTTGTCAGCTCTGGGTTATTTTCAGAAAACTTTACTTGAGTTCCTTAGTTTAGTTGTAAGTTTTTCCCACAGACTTACATGGTATGTGTGAGTGGGAGAGTAAGTAGTGGCCACGTTTTAGCCTCTGTTTAGTCTAGTGTATGTATGTTTACATCTCCCCTCTGGATTTATAGGCAGCCAAGGCAAAATAAAGATTATACTCATTTGATTGAGGAGTCTTTAACCCAAGGCACCTGGCAGAGGAGAGAATTTCTTTTACTAACTTCTACTTTATTAACCTCTATGTGATTGTTAATACTATATACTTGCTTAAAAATTTAAAGTATTTAGAGTAAAAGTATTTCAAGTTTTGTAAAAATTTTAATTTCATAAAGTAACCTTAAGCAAAATAATTAACTTTTTTGTCTGCAGTCATATTTTGCTTACCTAAAAAATGTAAAATTTGCAACATTGTATAACATAGAAAGTAAAAACCACCAATACTCTTAGCCCTTCTTCAGCCAGAGGTGATAATTTGATGTATTTTTGTCCAGATTTTTTTTTTCACTTTTAAAGTAATTACTTCTAAATGAAACACATTCCAAAGACACGATTTCTATGCTCTCGTCAGTGACGCTTTAGTGAAAGAAACAGAACCATAGAAATGGTTCGGAAGGTTTTTCTCTGTGCCTTTCTCAGATGTGTTTTCTTTCTTTCCACAAGTACTGACTCTCATGAATTTAGTATTTATTACTAATCTTCTTTATAAGATAAAAGATTAAAATAAATCTTTAAAAAATTGTGGACTTGAGGCTGAAAGAATGGCACAGTCCTTAAAGCCCTTGTTTTGTAAGTGCAAGGCCTCAAATTGATTCCCCAGCACTACATAAAACGAGGTGTGGCAGTGCATGCATGTGATCCCAGCAGTCAAGAGGCTGAGGCAGGAGGATTACCATGAGTCCAAGGCCAGCTTGGGCTCTATAGTGAGTTCAGGACCTGCCTGGCCTACAGAGCAAGACCCTGTCTCAAAACAAACAAACAAAAATTGCTGAGTTGTATGTTTTTAAATATCTATCATCTATCTATATATATGGAGCTATTTTTTGTAGATGCACCATAGTTTACAAAGTGTTGTAGTAAGCATGGTTTTCCAGGTTTTCTGTTAATAAGAATACTAAATGTTCCTGTTAATGTAAGAGTTTCTCAAGTGTTTACATTTCAAGATAGAATTTCTGGTACCAGGATGTATCCCCCCACCACCACCCCTTTTAAGCTTTGCCAAATATTGCCTAATTTTCTAAAGTGATTGCCTTGCCAACACTTTGGCGAGTTATCAGGTGTCCAATTCCCCAATGCCTCATAAGCAGAATGTGGTGACATGTGTCTGTAATTCCAGCACTAGGGAGGCTGAGGCAGGAGAATTGTGATTTCAAGGCCAGTTTGGGCTACATAGCAAGTTTAGGGCTAGTCTGGACCACAGAGCAAGATGTTATCGTGAAAAGAAAAAACTGAATTCCAAACATGACACCTGCAAAGTAAACTGTATCTAAGTGCATGACGGTAAAGTTGACAGAATCAAGCAAAAGATTGAAAGCAGCCAGGGTGAGGAAGGTTGGGTAGAGGAACGTTGCCTTCAAAGAACCGACGGACAGATGGCTTTCTAACAGCAGTAAAGCTCATAGGACATTGCAGTGGCATTCCTAAAGAACTGAGAGAAAAGTATTACCAACTTAGAATTCTATACAAATGTTTTCCATAAGTTAGAGTGACATAAGACTTCTCTAAAACCAAAAATTGGAGAATTTGCTGTAGAAAATAGGAAGTAAATGAAAAACTTAAATGGATTTTTTTTAAGTTGATCAAAAATGATCCTAAGTGAAAGCTCTGAAACATAGGAGAATAAAGTATCAGGCTGATCATAAATACATATTAGTTGTAGAAAAATAATTAATTGAATTTAAAATACACATAGAATTCATGACAAGTAGTGCAAAAATATAAAAGAATAAAGTTAAGATGTGTAAAGTATGCTTTGTTTTTGTAAAATTGGAAGTCTGAAGTTAGTGAAAATTCTAACTTTTGTATTAGATTCTGTTCAGTGGGCAGTATATAAAAGGGTTAAAAATGAATGAGAATATTGATAAAATTTTATTAATCAAAAAATAAAAGATAAAAAAATTGTTGCCATGAGTGGAAAACAGCAAAGTAGGGAAATTGAAATTCACACGTATCATTACTTTAGATATAGACTTAAGTACCCTTATTAAGACAAATCTTAAAACACTGAATAAAAACCCAACAATGTGCTACTTAGGAGACACACCTTAAGTACAAAGATACAGAATGTTTAAATTTTGAAAAAGGCAGTTAATGTTAACTAAATTTATTATTAATATTAGCTAAATTTAGTATTAACTAAAACTTGGTCTAGCAGTGATATCAGGTAAAATAATAAACTTTTAGGCAAAAAGCATTGCTGTAGGTAAAAGAGCTTTCTTAAAGAGTAGAATTACATCTCTACATTTATATAGGGAGATAGCCTACCTGGTGACATAACCACAAATTAAATAAAGCAAAATGAATAGAACTGAAAGGAAAAAGTAGAAATCTACCCTAGTGCTAGAAGATTTTACCAGAATTCTCCTAATAATGGGTAGAACAAGCAAAAAGTCAGTGAAGACTAGGAGATTAACTGCTGGTATATCTTGAATATCTTGAATACTCTCTTTAGAAAGTCTAGAGAAAATATTTTTCTAATGTGTGTAGAACAATCAGATTTTTTTTTCTTTTCTTTTTCTTTCTTTCTTTCTTTTTTTTTTTTTTTTTTTTTTTTTTTTTTTTTTTTTTTTTTTTTTTTTTTTTTTTTTTTTTTTTTTTTGAGACAAAGTCTTGCTCTGCAACCCAGGCTGGTCCTGAAGTCACTATGGAGCCCAGGCTGTCCTGAGACTCACCGCAGTACTCCTGTCTCAGCCTCTGAAGTGCTGGGATTACTGGCGTGTGCTACCACACCCAGCTTATGTGGTACTGGAGAATCAAAATCTGGTACTTAGCACTTTATTTAATGCTTGCTAAGCAAGCACTTTAACCTCTGAGCCATTCCTCTAGCCCCAGATTGTTAATATGCGCGATTAAACCACAATTTAACATTTTAGAAGATTGTAATCCAGAAGTTTTCTGATTTGTGAGATTAAGCTAGGAATTAATAAAGATAAATATCCTCAAATAATTAAACATTTAGTAATATACTTTTTATTAACCCTGGTAAACTGGGGTCAGTGGTGAAATTAGAAAACAGTTTCAGTCAAAATAATGAAAATAGAACATGCTAAGGGAGAAAATTAAAGCCACAGTTATACTTAGAAAATAAGCAAAAAAAAAAAAAAAGAAACAAAAATCTGTCTACTGTTCTTTTCAAAAAAAAAAAAAACCCAGTAAGAGGACATTTACAGAAAAAACTAATGAAGTAAAGGGAAATGTACAATAAAAATTAACTGCTAAATCAAGAGTTGTGTCCTAAAATTCAAACTTATTCAAGGACAGAAGAAAAGGAACCAGTTACCAATCAGAAAATCCTAAAAAGGGACAGGACTGTAGATCCCAGCAACTTTTAAAAGAAATGAGAATGGTATGGAATTTGAGAACTGTAATTTACAAAACTAACACAGTTTTAAAAATAGTAGTAGCCTTAGAGTTAACTCGGGAGATTCTAATGAAAAATTTGTATATGAAGAAGGTTGCAAGTCCAGGTGGCTTTACATTTAAAATTTGTGAGCATTTTGGGGAGAAATAATCCTGATGTTACAACTGTCTTAAGAAATACGAAGAGAATACTTCTCAATTTTGAAATGAAACCAAGGATATTACAGGAACAAAATTAATTAGCCCATTAGTCTTACAAACAGACATAAACTTGGGCATGACCCTTATAAATTTATTTATTAAATTCAAAATCAGTTACCACATTAAAAGAATATAGGAGGTAAAAATTATATGATTGTATTAATACATGTGCATAGAATGAGTAGACATTCATGACCATACTTAGCAAACTAAAACTGAGGGGAAGTTTCTCAGTCGAATACAAAGTAAATACAAAAACCTAC